>KZ062206.1:171039-183348 GCA_002091835.1 Anopheles maculatus
CCAAGGAATTGGAGAGACCGGGTGAAAATCGTGCCCCGGATGTCGAAGCCCGCGCTTCGCATGGCACCTTCCAGAGCGATGTTGAACAGCAAAAAGGAGAGTCCGTCCCCTTGCCTCAGTCCCCTATGAGATTCGAACGATTCCGACAGCATGTTCGACACTCTCACCTTGCACTGCACACCGTCCATTGTAGCCCTCACCAGAGCGATGTTGAACAGCAAAAAGGAGAGTCCGTCCCCTTGCCTCAGTCCCCTATGAGATTCGAACGATTCCGACAGCATGTTCGACACTCTCACCTTGCACTGCACACCGTCCATTGTAGCCCTCAACAGCCGTACCAGTTTCGCAGGGAAACCGTACTGCCGCACGATGTTCCTTAGCTGAATACGATCTATGGTGTCGTAGGTTGCCTTGAAGTCGATGAACAGGTGGTGCGTGGGGATCTGGTGCTCCCGGCACTTCTGGAGGATCTGCCGTAGAGTGAAGATTTGGTCGGTAGTGGATTTCCCTCCAACAAACCCAGCTTGGTAGCTCCCGACGAAATCTGTAGCAAGGGGCGCAAGTCTGCAGAAGAGTATTCGGGACAGGATCTTGTCCGTCACAAATATGTATTAGAAATTCCGGGCGGTCCGGTGGCGTATCCGATAGCGGCGCCGGTCTTCACGCGGCAGGACCGGGGTTCGAATCCCGGCGGACCGTCTCCCCGTACGCAGAACTGACTATTCAGCTACGGGTAAAAAACAAGTCAAAAGCAATACTGCCAGGCCGTTCTAATTGAATTAAAAAATATATATATATAAGAAATTGTGGAGACTCTAAGAAGAATGAAATTTGGGGCCTCTAACACATCGAATGGATTGACAGGGCTAGGGACAGAGCCAAAACTTTTAATTGCGAAAGCACTTATGATGACCCTTCTATGAGGCTGTAGTCTTATGCACTGTCGATATGTACGGGAATGAAAGCATGGGGCCGCCAACATCTGCTAAGTTTGCTGATTTTCCATTCTTCCGCTCCTGCACATCACATTGCTCAACGGCGCGAATCACACAATTAAACCTATTACAGAACTGTTTGACAATTGTCGTTCAAGAGATACAAACAGAAACGACACAATACCCTGGTCTTGATTGGATTGGAAATCACAAACGAAACATTCATTCATCCCATACGCAGCAATGGCCCTAGATCACTTTCCTGAGGCGAGATAAAGGTCTGCAAAGTAATTGTCTCCATCCATTTTTGTTTGTTATGTTTTTGTTTTTTGTTTATTATTATATTGTTGCCTTTTTCTTAAGTGCGCTCAAGCTATCTACCCGAGGCAACGCAGAATAAACCGAAATCGATGTCTTGATATTATTTGACAGTTCGGCATCAATTTCAACAGTTTGAAATTTCTCGTGGCCCAATCGATTCGCTGATGACATCAACATACGTGGCGGTACGCGAAGCCGTTACAGGGTTAGATGTAATGGTCTACTATTTTGAGTTGGTAGAGGTATGTAGAAAGAGATAAGATCAGCTCTGGAAACCGTTCAAGTGAGGATTTGTGAAAAATAATGTATTTCCCAATTTCCAAATTATAGGTAGATAAAGGCACACACGAATCCTGCTCCTTTATAGTTACACGGAATATCGTTCCACTTGCTACCTGCAGCTGATCCCATTGCGAGACAATTCTCCGATCCTCCGTTATTGTTGGGTTCGCCCGCGTTAAAGTTCAAGTACGTAGCCTTCTTGTTCAAACCAACCCATATATAATTACCCTCACGGCCCAAATCTGAGCCCCCGATAATCCAATCTTTAGTAATATCTCCGACTGCGTTGATGGCAGCTGCAACACGTGCATTTTCTTCCTCCGACTCAATAGAAGCTAAATGTCCACCAAACAGACGGCATTGCTGATAAGCTTGGAAGAAAATGATGGGACGTTTGTAAGCGACGTATTCAGTCCTTCCTGTATAGAAGAGATTTTCGATTTCAATACATAGTATAATCAAACAAAATTTCTCTATGTTCAATAACTTTCGATGTACACTTACCATAAGCGTCTGTCGCAAATAACGCCAAACACAATACCAAACACAAACACTTGAGCGTCATCATCTTCATTTAGGCTTCAGAAGAGATTTGCAAATCGAACTGCTACAGAATTGAACTGTCCGACCGACTTTTATACTCTATTTCTGTTGTTGACTCAGGTGCTCCAGCGGGTACGACCAACCTATAAAAACGAGGTGTCACTCCTTCAAGTATCGTACTTTGTGCATAGTGCTTATCCCTGTCTCCACAAGATGAAGGCTGTGTTGTTAGCTCTTGTTATCGCTGGTCTAGTGGCCATTGGACTACCTACAGCGCAAGCCGTTCGCTACACGGTCTACAAAACTAAAGTATCCTTTTACGAAGCCTGGCAGCAGTGTATAGCGAATGGAGGTAGTCTGGCATCGATCGAGTTGGCTGCTCAGAACAAGCAGGTGGTTGCCGCAATAAAGAAGGCTGGTGGAGATGGTGGATGGTGGTTATCAGGCACAGACGCTGGTTTGGAAGGATCGTGGATCTGGTTTTCTAGGAACGAACCTGTCGGGACTCCCTACGGATATGTCAACTTCGCCGTTGGAGAGCCAAACAATTCGGGTGACAGTGAAAACTGTCTCTCAATAAGCTTAGCTGGAACATGGAACGATGTACCGTGCGACTCATCACTCTATTACGTATGTGAATTTTACTCTCCATAAGCTGACTTGGTTGAATATTAACTCTATATTGTGCCTAGTGACAATTCTTTGTACATTCAAATGGGAAACAATAAATGAAACAACAAACGATACATTAAATCAATGAAAAGTCTATAGATAGAGCTGAAAAGGTGTCAGAAACACTCATTTAAAATTAAACCATCTGATTGTATAGAATTTAATGTCCAGATGTAAGAACGACTTCGAACCCTTAGTGGGACAAAGGCACATATTTGCGGTGGCTGCGTCTGACGAAGACAGCGCCTGTTCAAGGTCCTTAAGTTACCTATCGATGAAGACCGAACATGAAGCATTAAGCCAGAGTCAACTAGATCCACGCCAGCCATCGATGTAATTTACGGGACAGCCATCGATGTGCTTATACGACTTCTTCCCGCAGTTCTCAAGGGATTTGCATCGTCTGTCCAGAGTCATGCTGTAAGAGTTTCGAGAGTTGCTCAGGATGAACGCAAATCAACGATAAAATGTAGTGAGAGAAAACATATAATTATGATTTATTGATAACCCTACTTACAACTACATCTAAACTAACTAAACCTAACCTTAAAAAACCCTAATTTTATAATAGCTCTTAGTATCGCAATCTAGATGGTCACTGTTTGGCGTTCCGAGAGAGAAGAACGTGCGGTTTTACTCGCTTCGAACGCGTACCTTCAACTCTATCATTCTTACTCTGCTGGTCTTATACCAGTTATACCAGCAGCAATGCTATACGTTAAGTGCACATGATTATACCACATAATTATATGTCGAGAATGTCTGCGTCGACACGGTGGCAGGCCGGTACAACATGAGTTGTTGTATGATGTAGGGCAATACCGAGTCGCGGTCTTGTCGGACGCTTCAATGTTGATAGCAATTCTATACTTTTATTGCATTCATTGTTTATTATTCACCAATAGTGCTGCAAATTTTTTACAACATTCACGCAAACGGTAGTAACTCCTAGCAGATTACTTTACGAAGTGGCGCTGAAACAGCTACGAGGCTTGTTTATGTAGGTGGAAAGTAGCATTCGCATTGTATGGGAGCCGTGGCGTTTTGGGTCTAACAACTGCGTTTCGTGCACGAAAACGTTGCCCGCTATTTGCACAGAAGGAAGTTTTCGGCCCGGTGGTGATGCGACAGCGGCGCCGGTCTTCACACGGCAGGACCGGGGTTCAAGTCTCATCTGGGCCGTTCCCCCATAGTGAGGATTGACTAACCAACTATGCGGTATCAATTAGTCTAGTAAGCCAGAAATGGCAGGCATGACCTAAGTGGTCGTTAGGCCATGAAAGAAGAAGAAGAAGAAGTTTTCCTAACACACATTCAAAATTTTGACGCCTGGAGGTTCTCGAAGAGGAGGAGAAGGAGAGAGAGAGGGAGAGGGTGAATAGAATCAATCGGCTCTGTAGCCCTGTAACCAGGTATTTAATCCCATTCAGAGCGTCCTCCCATATGCAGGGGTGACAATCTAGATGCTGATATAATCAAATCAACTATGCCAGATATAGGCAAACCAGCACTTTTCGAGCTTGTAATGCCAAAGAAGAAGAATAGAAGAAGGGTTCGAGAGAATCTAGAATCTGTAGATAAACACACACAAATGTACAAATTGTATGCCCAATAGAGTCAGTCTTTGGAAGCATGAGTTGTGAATGAGAAAACATATTTCCATTAGCGTTTTAGTGTGTTATTGAAATGTACAAACTTTATCGAAAATATAAACAATAACTTTTAAATACGTGATAAACGCACGAGCCCTCGCGTGTGTTTATCACACAGACATACATTCGTAAGGCAGCTGTCAACAATTCATATTTCAGAACATTTATTTGCCCGTAAAATAAAAGAATGGGGAAAAATTTTTGTTTGAACAAATCTACAAAAAGAGAGCACATATATGCAGCATCGTATATCTCACGGAGTTCTTTCGGTGAGGCCTCTAATACGTGGCGAGGTTCCTTATATCTTAGGTATATGTCGAAAGCGGTCGGGACTGAACTCCACGCGAACAGCTGAAGTTTTGAACGCTCTATTTTAAAAATGAGCACGGTGATGTTTAGCTAATTGTGATCTAGAATATTCATCATTGCAAAACATTCCTCTTTTCCAAGAATTGATAAGAAAACAAGGCAAACAGATTGGTAAATAAACAATGCCCCTGTGTGAAAACAGAAAACAGTTACAGAACCACCCGCACGACATGTGGAGAGCGTGTCTATGTTTTTTGGCTTTGTTTTTTTTTTTACTGTACAAAGATTTCATTTATCTAGGTGCACATGATCAGCAGATCTGTTTGAACAACTTTAGCAATGCGTGTTGTATTAAATCAACCATGAGGTTTTCGCATGTCTTTGTCCAAGAACTGCGGATCACTGAACCGGCAGTACAATAAATCATCCGGAAGAAGAGTCATCCGACCAGGTCCGACTTTGTGGTACACTACAAACACCACATCATCACCAAAGAAGCAAACTCGATTCCGATTGGTACGCACTCAATTAAGAGTCGATCCGTGAAAATAATCGTGACACCTGTAACCTCCCTATTGATGTAACCCTTCTTACTGTATTTCCTGTATTTGTACCTGTCTTTGAGCTACTTATTTTCCTCGAATGCCATTCCACTATTCAAGCTTGATACAGAGTTTCACAATAGATATATGGCGGCGAGCATACTTTAATGGTTCGAATATGATATTTGCGGCAACTGATAGCGAGTGGCACGCACCATCATTGACTGGCGAAAAATTGACTAAACGAATCATTAACGAAATAAACATAAGTATTAATTTTACTCGCGATATAAACCACGCCAAAGCAAGCAAAATAATTAGTTAAAAAAAGCACACAATACGATTTGCGCTACGAACCGGATTACCACTTAGATTTCCCTAGTTGAATTGTTTATCAACCAATTTTTAAAAGCGTTTCTATTCAGAGTCTTTATAAACAGCTCTTAAGCAATCTCAGTGCGTCTAATTCTTGTTCTAATAAAATTACAAACGACAATGTGTTGTGTACGCCCAAAACTAGGCAATATTTGTGCTATTTAAGAACGATTGAAAACTTTGCATACGCACGCGATAATTGTCTGAAACACTTGTGACAATTCATGGAACAGAAACGCTCCTACCCATCATTTTAGCACAACTGAAATAGCGTAAATAGCAACACTGATTACAGGTAATCTCCGATATGCGATTTACGCGAAATCGCAGTAAGCTCATGGTTTAAAACTGACATGATTTAACGCAAATTTGCTAATATTTTTTTACAATATGATTGGTTCTGTACGTGATAATTTTCATATTGTAAATTAAATAAACTTGAATTTATAACAACAATATAGTTTACATGCACCCACAAACATCAATTTTTAAAGAGCAATACACTATTTTGTTTACGGCTGTTGAGGGCCACAATGGACGGTGTGCTGTGCTAGGTGAGAGTGTCGAACATGCTGTCGGAATCGTTCGAATCTCATAGGGGACTGAGGCAAGGGGACAAACTCTCATGTTTGGTGTTCATCATCGCTCTGGAAGGTGTCATGCGAAGCGCGCGCTTCGACATCAGAGGTACGATTTTTATCCGGTGTTTCCAATTCCTTCGGAGGCAGAGTATTAGTTGACGGCGATGATCTTGAGGTAGTAGAAGAGTTTTGATTCCTTGGCACGATCGTAACTTCGTTCAGTTCTACACTGTTTCTGCTGTACGTCAACGATGCGTCCATGGTTCTTCTAGCAGATAACCATCTCCTGTATACAGATAGCGCGAAAATCTTTCGAAAACTCTGGAAAGCACACTCATTTCCAGGCGTCATTACGTGGCTACCAGTCCGGCTGCCATCCGGAAAAGTGGCCGAAGACCATATCGGAACAGTGGAAAACAGGGACGAACTAATGGATCCCCGTACATGTTAACACTTCCGGAGTACCACAGGGAAGCAATCTTGGTCCACTCCTGTTCATAATTTTTATTTACGACGTGACACGAGTGCTTCCACCTGGGAGTCACCTTCTCTACGCGGACGATGCTAAGATATTCCTTCCGATCCTCAGTCCAGCCGACCAGATGTGCCTTCAAACAGCTTTGGCTGCGTTCCAGTCATGGTGCTCCCTGAACGGTTTAGAAAATGCCCTTCTGCGTTCGCCACCCGTGATCAACGAGAGGCAACATCTGCCTCTGTCGCTGCGGCAGCCACTGCTGCATCAGGGCCTCTACCATGCTCTTCGCTGTTGCTAATGTCGCCAAAGTCCGTGGCCGACAACGTCCGCTCCTGCTCCCCAAACAGTATGCGTATGGCACCTTCATTACCCTGTCGCTCGCGCCAGCGCGCGATTCGCTCTTGGCCTGCTGTCCGTCGTGCAGCCGTCGTTGGTGATGGAGGTGGTGCCTCGCAGATGCTGCTCCACCGTGCCGGGCTCTGAAGCAGACATGCCTCCATCGTCTCTGGAGTGATCTCGTTGGGTCCACCATTACCCAACAGTTCCTGACGAACGGCAGCAAACCGCGGACAATGGAAAACCGCGTGCTCCGCCGTTTCCGCTACACCTGGGCACCGATGGCAATCTGGGGACGACGTGAAGCCCATCCTGCACAAGTAGTCACGGAAAAATCCGTGACCGGACAGTACCTGTGACAGTGGCGGATTTAACGGTCAGCGGACTGAGCGGCCGCGGGGGGCCCAGAGCTCGTAGGGGGCCCCGAGTTTACAGATCAACTCGAACTTCCTAGGAACTTCGCATCTGTGGCGGGTTAAACGGTGGGCAGACTACGAAGCCGCTTGGGGCCCCAGCATGGGGGCCCCGAACAACGAAGGCCTCAGTGACCAAACCTCCCCCCCCCCCCCCCCCCGCTCACGTACTTTGAAAGAACCAGTTAAACACATCTTATAAGGGCCTCCAGGCCCCTTACAAGACTCCGAGGCTGTTGAGAGAAAATGAATTGTAGGGGCCCAAACTTGTGGGCCGCTTAGGGCCCCGAAGGACCTAAATCCGCCACTGAACTGTGACAGTTGAAACGTCACGTCTCCGTGTTTCCTGGACTGCCAAGCCTTCACGTCTGGCAACACGCGGTGGGCCCATCGTGTGAAACGACTAGCCCCCTCATTAAAGGCGTCCGCGTCCCACTGTTGCTGCCAGTGTTCGAGGGTGACCTCCCTTTCCAATTTACGCACCTCCTTACTGGACAGTGTTCTGCCTTCCGCATGGAGCCTCTGGTGAACACGATGGTCCTCGTCCACCAGCAGGCAAATCGGCACCAGGCCGGCCAGCAGCGTCGCCGTCTCGTACCGGGTGGTACGAAAGCTCCTAGCAACGCGGATGGCCATTTTCCGTTGCACTCGTCTCAGCAATCTCCGGCATTCCTGAAACTCGACCCCATCGCGCCATACTGGAGCAGCATAGCGAATAGTTGACTCCACCACTACCGCCAGAAGACGGGACTTGCAGGCTCTTGGTCCGCGATGGTTCTCTATCAGGCGAGTTACCGCGCCTGCCATCCTCGCAGCCTTCGACGTGACATGCTGAACGTGTGGCAGCCAGGATAAATGGTCATGCAATTTGACTCCTAAGTATCGAATGGAGCGAGTGGAATGCACGACCACTCCGCCAATTGTGATCTGAGCAGAGGGGGGACGTTTCAGGCTCGAGATCACGGTCATTTCTGTTTTTTCCGGTGCGAGTTGAAAATGGTGACGGTGCATCCAGTCAGCGATGGATTGCACTGCTTGTTCCGCTACTGCTACAGCTGATTCTGGTGTGGTGGCTGGAACTAGCACGACCAGGTCGTCTGCGTACGCGATGGTTTGTACTCCGGGAGGAAGGGGAACAGCGAGTACTCCGTCGTAAAGAAGATTCCACAACGTGGGACCCCTGTGGAACCCCCGCTGTGACTTCCCTCTCGATGAATCCCTCATTGGTTTCGACAAGCAGCTTTCGGCCATCAAAATAGCTGCGAAGGATGTGTTGCAGCTCAGGCGGGACTCCTTTGTCACGCAACACCTCCGCAATTAGCTGCCAACTCGCAGAGTTGAATGCGTTGCGGACGTCCAACGCAACCACCATCAGGCAGCGGTTGTCGCGGTGGTTTGTCCGGCTGAAAGACATGGCCGTCCTCCCGGCCGCAACTACGCGCTGGATCGCGTAGCTGCCTGGCACTTCCTTGCCGGTTATGATCAGACACTCCCTTGCTAACCTGTCAGCTGTCTCTTTTTTGCGTTAGAGCCCATTGAAGTTACATTTCCACCTTCGAGCAAGCTTCACTGCTCATCTTCACTTGTTCCCATAAGCAGCTTCACGCTTAGCAGCCTTCTTTTCACCCTATCCCACTGTCTCCACGATAGACCTTCCCTGTTTATCGGACTGTCCCGTTGTCGTGTTCAGTTCCGTAAATTTTCTCTCCACTCCACATAATCTGTTAGCACCCTCAACGTACAATAGTTCATTACAATAAAATATGTAATAAAAATAATGTGATTTACACGTTTTGTTGATTTACTGCACGTCCATTTATTCTCCGAAGTATCACTTCACACAATTAATATCCGTAGTATTCGCACACGAACGGATATTGGTCAAAGCACGATTTATCTGTCCACAGTCCATTGGTGCTAATGGCAATACAGTCTTCACCGGAAGTAGGAGCAAAGACTGGTCGTCCAGCCTCGAAGTGCGAGTATCCGCCGATGGTGGCCACACCGGTATGTCTCGACAGCCACATCCATGCTCCTTCCATGCCAAAGTCAGTGCCCGATGTCCACCATGGTCCGGTACCGCCAGCCTGCTTGATTTCTTGAACTACTAAAGCGTTCTGTGCGGCTGTCTCGATCGCAACTAGATATCCTCCCTTGGTTATGCACTGATGATAGGCTGCGTAAAAGTTTACCGGGGTGCTGTGAACCGTGTATCGCAGTGCATGTGTTGTAGGTAGAACCACAACCACCAGCGCAACGACAGCAGTAGCGATCAAACCTGCCTTCATCTTGTTTCGAAGCGTTCAAGCACTATGCGCAAAATACGATAAATCATGAGCCAATATCCCGCTTTTATAGGCTGCTCATGCGAACCGAAACAGCTGTATCAACATCTGCAGGCGGGTATAAAAACCTGCGCAACAGTGGATCAATGAAGTAGTTCACTGTACAAAGTCACTACAGAAGCTTGAGTGAACATAATGAGTTTCAAAAGTTCGTTTCTAGTACTATGTTTAGCGTTGTGCACGATGGAAGCCTGTGGTTAGGATACACACCAACACGGTGTCACGGTTTGCGCGAATATTTGGACACATAATTTATCTTTTCCGATCGTTCCAATTTTACAGGTTTTAAAAATTATGTAGCATATCAACAAAACGTACACTTTTTCATAGCCACTCAAGCTTGTCGCCAGAAGGGAGGTCATTTGGCTTCCGTCGAATCGGCCGATGAAAATGCACGAGTAGAAGCTGCTATTAAAGCCGTAGTGGGAGACAAGGCCAGCTATTGGTGGATCGGTGGCATGGATTACGGTGCAGAAGGACGTTTCGTCTGGTATCCATTAAATAAGGTGGTCGATTACAAAAATTTTGTTCCTGGTGAACCCAACAACAGCTACGGTGCGGAAGACTGTTTAGCCGTCGACTCTACAAAG
This sequence comes from Anopheles maculatus, assembly GCA_002091835.1. Taxonomy (NCBI): domain Eukaryota; kingdom Metazoa; phylum Arthropoda; class Insecta; order Diptera; family Culicidae; genus Anopheles; species Anopheles maculatus. The sequence continues at coordinate 181,411 of KZ062206.1, forward strand.
CAATACAAGTGGAACGACGTGGGTTGTAACGCACAAGTAGAAGGTTACGTATGTGCATTCATCCGTTAGCCATGAACATGAAAATGATGTTTGTGACCTGATAATAATCTAAATGACCGATTTGCAATCATTAAAAAAAATCAACAAAATCAACGAAATCCAATCACTTCTATTAACGAAATATAACATAGACTATTGGGAAACTCGTAATGAAACAGCTTACAACGGAGGGATTGAATTTGATAATGCATATCACTTAACTTAAACACCGTGTGAGCGGATATTCGATCGCGTTCTACTTACCTCTTGGTAGCAAGGATCTCGATTCGACTTATTGTAATGTGAAACGACTAATATTAAGATTTCGTGTTAACACACTAAGGCCGTCACTAGCTAAGAGAGACCGTTCCTTCTTTCGATCAGTCAATCATCCCGAAAATCCTCCTCTCGTTCTCTTCGGGACTCGTTATCTCTTCGGCTTCATCTGTCGCTGCCGTTTACCCCTCGTAAAAGTAGCCGCTTCTCAAACCGCTTGAAACCGTTGCAGTGCGGTCGAAATGACCTACTAATGGCTATAAATAAATCTACCTCCAGCAGATGCTCGTACTAAAAACGTACTACAGGAACCGGACAACACCCAGAAAGAAGCTGATACTTTGTCAGCTGTCAAATCTATAAATAAAATCAATTTCTGCTAAGATTTCAGCTATTCTATCTAGAAGCTTTTGTAGGTATCTTTATTAATGTGAATGTGATATGTTCACTTTATGGGTCTCGAACTCGGACAACTTGGTTAGCTTGTTGATTTTGGGAATCTCCCTTTATTTCTCATATACCTATCATTTATAGACTTATTTTCGCATATATAATAGGGCGGCCCGGTGGTAGATGCGACAGCGGCGCCGGTCTTCACACGGCAGGACCGGAGTTCAAATCTCATCTGGGCCGTACCCCCATAGTGAGGACTGACTATCCAACTATGCGGTAACAATAAGTCTAGTAAGCCAGAAATGGCAGGCATGACCTAAGTGGTCGTTAGGCCAACAAAGAAGAAGAATAGAGCATGCTATAAATCATATTTGACATGCCTTCAGAGCAGATTCACCTGTGACCCTAGATCATTCTGGCGTTTTGCCAACTCGCGCTGCAAACCGAATAAAATTCCTTCCCAAATTACATTAGGCGACGAAGTGGCTGATTCGGACTCTGGTTGCAGTGAGTTGTTCGCTAGGCATTTTTCAGATGTGTTCATAGACCCATGCAGCAGTACAATGTCTCTTTCTGAAGGCCTATTTTATACCCCTAGTGATGTAATCTCATGTGGCTCCTTGGCAATAGATGAAAATGTCATTCATCAAGCGCTTAAAAATATTAAACTGTCCTTTTCACCTGGCCCAGATGGCATACCATAGTGTGTGGTAAAAAAATGTGACACTTTCTTCGTCCCAATTTTGCAGCGCCTTTTTTCTAGATCGGTCAAGGATGGATGTTTTCCTTCGATCTGGAAGACTGCATGGGCTCATACCATTTTTAAAAAGGGAAATCGTTCAAACGCTGCAGATTACCGTTGTGTCTGCATCCTTAGTGCGATGTCCAAAGTGTTTGAATCTGTCGTCCTATTACTAATCCTTCCCGTTGTCTCTAGTTACATATCTCCACAGCAACATGGATTTATGCCCAAACGCTCTACTTCGACAAACCTTATGAGTTTTGTGTCGCTGCAGATTACCGTTGTGTCTGCTCCTTAGTACAATGTCCAAAGTGTTTGAATCTGTCGTCCTATCACTAATCCTTCCCGCTGTCTCTAGTTACATATCTCCACAGCAACATGGATTTATGCCCAAACGCTCTACTTCGACAAACCTTATGAGTTTTGTGTCCGTCCTTATGTCGAATATTGTTAGTAAACGTCAAGTAGATGTTATTTATACGGATTTT
>KZ062207.1:0-27483 GCA_002091835.1 Anopheles maculatus
CAGAGGCGCGTCGCTTTTAGTGATTGTCAGTCCTCCGAAAGGTGTTATTGAAAACCGCAGAAACGCATGACACTGGTGTTTAACGATGGTTCTAGGCGGGCTTTAAATGTCGGAGAATGAGATAATAGTGTGATTATCTTAAGAAAGAAAGTGAGCGTGTGTGGTTTGCTGTCCAAGAGATGTTTTTCCAAGAGAATCTGACATTAAAATCTGACACAAGACACAATCAAGGCTTCTAAGGATGATTGTTTCTCAACTATTTGTACAAAGTCAATTGGTATCATCCTCACATCTTGACCGATTTTTTCCGATAATGTTTAGCAAACAGTTATGAATGTTGAGCTATTAGACGTAAAAGATGCAGACGACAACTGCTGTTTGGAAACTAGCTCATGAGCTCTAGCTTTCCCGAGCTATTGAGCTGTAACCTCTTGAGATTGTAGTGTCCAAGAAGAAGAAATTTCTACTTATTCTTGGTTTTAATTAAAGGCCTGTCAGCTCGTGGAAGTTAGATTCAGTTGAATCATTCTTGGTAAGAGTTCTTCCAGCAAAGCTCGACACTGCTTGAGAGCATCTTCTTCTTCTTTCTAGGCCTAACGATTTAGGCCTTGCTTAGGTCATGCCTGCCATTTCTGGCTTATTTATTTTTATTTAATTTCCATTATGACGGCAGGGTGCCGTATTTTTACCATTTCTGGCTTACTAGACTTATTATTACCGCATAGTTGGATAGTCAGTCCTCACTAAATATCTTAGAGAGCATACATCTTAGATTGCCTACATTTCGGCGTAAACTGTAAATCCTCGAGTGAAAGACAAAGAAATGACCTGTTTTGTCTGTTACTGCAGAGCAGTCGTTGAGCAAACTTCGGGGAGGACTTAGCTTGCCAATCTGGTTTCATACCGTCATACTTATAAAAATCCAAGGACCAAGCCTTTACGTCGTCATTTTTTATTTATGTTATACTACTTGACAACAAAATCTGACCAAACCGAAACCATAACACATAATCTTCACTTAAGAAAGAGTTTTCTGTTGGCACAGTTTGTTCACACATACTGAAATCCCAGAATCGTAAAATGGTTGGTTTAAACACTATGATAAAGTACCTTCTGTTTCAACTTATTACATCAAGCACAGTTTAATATGAAGCACTGCTTTAAATTCAAACCAAACTCCAATACAACCCGTACTGTAAGCCAGACTAATAGCTTATCCATATCCGAAACTCACTTATTAATCTGCTGTATCCCGCCCCGAAGGGCACATGTACATGCGTCATTCATCCTTCGCGTAAGCCGCAAACCATATTTTGTTGATTTTTCATTGACTTCCCCCAAAACAACGGGCAACGGCATCCCTCGCCCGGCCTGCTAATGGTAGCAAAACGAGAGGAAATTTATTTCCATTACATGACTCTGGTGGCCGGTTCGGTACACAGCGCACACGCAGGCAATCTCGATGGGCTGCAGCATGTACCGATGTGCCGGACCGTGCCACAGCAACCACACGCTTGTAGATAATTTATACAGCTTCCTCACACCAGTCGGCCCCAACAACAGCAGTCCGTTCCGCCGTCTGCCGAAGAATGGAAGTTTTGACTGCAATCCAACAAATATTTCATGCCACTGCCGACCGGGGAGACCACCCGAAACGCCATCCCGAGTCAACCGGAATGACTTATGCCATTCCGCCGGGAGCGTGAGCTTTTTTCTCGAGCTCCGGAACGTGGCTGCTGCTGTTGAAACCGGAAAACGGGAGACATTTTGCGCTTTCAGCTGCCTGAGCGTGTCCCCCCCAAAAAACAAGACGTGCGCCGGGTACGGATGCCGCTTAAAGGACCCCGGGCTGCTTTTTCCCGCCGCGCCCACCCGTAAAACCGTGGACGGAAGTCCACATGGCCACGGAAAACACGGTGAAGCTTTATGCGTTTGCACAACTTGAACTGAAAGTTCCCGTTCGGATTCGACTATTTTCTGCACCAACGTGACAACAGTTCCCTCGGGAGTTACCCGAACGCGTTCGGCCCGACTTTCCACAGCTCGCGGGAGTGTGTGATGGTGGCGGTGAAAGTGTTTCCTTACTATCGGCACGGTTCTAGAGAGTGTTCTTTTTTTGTTTCGTTACGCACGCTCACATACTTTCAGGCGCGACGGAAGCCACACTCGAAGCATTGGTTGGGTTGAGGCCGGAAATAATAAACTTTTCAGGACACAAGTGCCATACACTGTCAGAGTGGGTGTATGTGAATGGGGGGGAGGGGTGTATGTGTGCGATAAGGATTCAGAACTTTGAGACGGCCGTGAAATGCGTCTCCGGCCTCCCAAGCATCGCTCGAGGATAGTTGGAAATGGATAAAAGTGGAATTTATTTCCGCCCAGAACAATCCGACTACGTGACGTGTCACATGCGTCGCTTCTGGGAAGGAACAATAAATGTGAAATCCCTCCCGCTCCCGCATTCCTTTCCACTGTTGTGCCATCTGCACAGCTCATTCAGGCACATAATTGTGCCATCAGGGACGTCAGGTTTGCGTAGGCTGTCGCGGGGTTAAGGAAAATCTGATAAAAGTAATTAGCAGAAAATTCTTTGGGCGGTTTTACTGTCATGTCATGAGATTGTGGCTTAAGTGACATTAGTGTGGGGGGGGAGCCATATTATGCGCTACTTTGCGACGCGACACACGGCGGAACCATCTGACAGGCAACTAGTTAAAAGCTAATTATATGCACAATTGAATGCAGACGGAAAGAATAGAGCTTAATAGAGCGTTTAAGTTTATGCTTAAATAATATGTAAACACATGGCGTAGTCTATATTTTCTAATCTTAAACGTCTGAGACAATTGGATCATGTATCGGTGCAGACCATAGCCTATCAGTCACATAAATTGGGAAGTTTAAGTTAGTAAGAAGCTTGTGTGACACGCAAAATTGAATGTCCTCCACCCAACGTTTACTAATACAGGCGATAATCTTGGCAGATCCTGGACGCATACTAGTTTTCTCAATTTTATACGTCACGTTCAAAGCATCGTTACAGCTGAATTATCGTTGTGAGTTTTAAATGGGCGAGTTTCTCAGTGCTTTCACAATTATTTTCAACAATATGGGAGCAATCACAGGTACTGTCAAAGATAGAAATTGAAAAGGACTCAACGGGCGCATCTAGCCATCCGGACAAATGTTTGATGCGTCGGAAAAAGAGAATACGCAAATCCTTGTTGATACCTCAAGATGTCTTGGGCTGCCATATGTTGAGCCTTCCTGACTTGATTCTGAACAAAGATTTCTTCATAACTTGATTTTAGTTGTCATTTTTAAGGGATAGTGAGCGCGTTTTGAACCTTTATGATAAAATCTGCTGACGCAACAAAAAATTTCACAAGAGTAAGACTAAACTTACAGTTTTTAAAATAGCGTGTTGACAATGAAGGAGGGCCAGAGCCACCGGGCACGAAGAAAAATGTACTTCTAGATCACTTAACTGTGCAAGGGAACAAGGACTACTTGTATGCAGATTATCTCATTAGATCCTACATCACAATTTGTTAATCTTTGCCATCGAAATAATTGTAATAGATGTTTCCAACTGAAGACAGAGATAATTATACTAGTAAAACATATCAGTAAGGTAATGCCTACCAATTATCAAAGCTTTGCTCAATAATACTCTAGCATTCCATTAGGCAGGTGAAATTCTCTTAATGATCCCATACAGAAACCCCTTAGCGATTGCAAGTAAAGGCGCAATAGAAAATATAACACATCAAATCAACAATTAAATGCATTTGCATACGGTTGCGATAAAAACAACAGCAACACAATAAATTGCTCCAACATCTAATCCACACCGAATCGATATTCGCCGTGCGCGGATAGCACGAAAAACACGATCACACAATCACATTGCTAAATTCGTGTCAAATCAACTCATCTCTGACAGCGCGCAACGAAGAATGGATTGAATGCTAAAAAAAAAACTGTTTCCAATGTTCCCACACCGACCGGCAGAGCCAGTCCCACTGTGCCTCGTTCCGACGTACGCGCGGCAAATTGCATCGCCGATCATTCGCTTCCACAAGTCACGCTCGATTGCATCCGTGACAGCGTAGTTGCAGCGTTTTCCATGCCTGCCATCCGGAAGCGTTTTGCGAATGGAAAAATCCTGCCCCGTTTCCCGCCATCCCCTGCGGAATAGTCGACCAAGCACAAAACACGGTGTGAACCGAATCGGCCGAGGTCCGAGCCAGCTCCGTTATTCATATTTTCATTCCACTTCACGCTTCGTCTACCGATCATGCAAAACAAATGTTCACAGGAACAGTCGGAAACAAACTGACGAACGAATGGCTCGCTTTTTTTCTCTTGTTGCATTCCCGCACACACACACACACACGTACGAGGTTCTCTGCCGACCCTCGATCTCTAGCCGTGTGTCGCACAATGGCAGGAGCGCATCATGGTCATTCGCTAGCGAGAATGGGACGAGAATTCGAGAAACAAAAAAAAATGGCCGTACGCCTTCCTGACAACGAACGATGCCGACCGTGAAGCAACGTGGAAACAATGGGAAAATTTAGACTTATTCCGAGCATCCTCCCAGCGGGCCAAAGTGGAACATTCATTCGGTACCCCCCAAAGGGCCGGATGCTGCCCGGCCCACACCACCCTCACTGACCGCACTGGATGGGTAGTGGTGCAATTGTCACTGTTCGCTGCAACTTCAGCTCGTTTGCATTTGTCAGCGAACGCAACTGGGAACACCGGCGACAAGACATCTGGACTAGAAAAACCCCTGCACCAAGGAACAACACACACAAAAAAATGAATTAAAAGTTCAAATCCTTCCTCACTGCCCTTCTGCACCAGATGTCTCACCTCCCCAGTGTCCATCAAAGCGACTTTTTTTATTATTTTGAACTCCAAAATACGAAACGTGCCGCCAGCCGGAAAGTCGATGCAAAGCTCGAACGCTCGAAAACGCCACGCAGCAAGGATAAACCGTTCAACAATAGCAAAACACACAACCCTACCAAAACAAGGCAAAGGAAATGAGCGAACGAAACGAAACGAAAAAAATGGCGAATGTCCGACTAGCAGCTTCCCTCCGGTGGTTCACATGTGACACATCGTTCCGATGCGATGCTTACTTTTCGGTTGGGAAGTAAGTGGCGGCCTACAAAACGCGGAGCGAGAGATGTATAAAAATATGCACTCACACACACATACATCGGTCTTATGGCGCGCAAATAAAGCTCCGTTTTTTTTTTGGCTTTTCCCCGTTCTGGGGGAGGGACACTCTGTGGCTGGAAGAGCATAAAAATTTACATTTTGATAAACTAATTGGAGATATAACTGTCCGCTTCATGGGAATGCAAATGTTTGCTTAAAACTAGTACCGTACCCGTACAGTGGTGCATCCAGCAGTGCCAGCTGCCCGTCGGCAAAACGTTGAAAAGAATACCCGGCAGCTGCCGAAGTGAAAACCAACCCCGGCAAATATTTGCCCCATCCGACCGACGCTCGGTGAGCTCGGTGGATCAGTTTTGCCCCGTAACGATAATGGAGATTAAATTTGCTCACATTCATTGTCGATTGTGATCGCACCAGAAGAAACCAAAACATATGCTCGCGCGTGTACATATGTGTGTGTGTGTGTGTTTTATTGCGATCCGGGAGCGGGGATCGAACCGGCATAAAAATCGTGACCACACACTCCACACTTTAGAGCAGAAGCTGGGGTGAATCAATTTCATCGTAAATCGTGTACCACCGAACCAGTTGTTTGCAAAGAGAGTTGTAAAAGGTTAATGTGAGGTCATATTTTTCCACCGTAACTTCCGTGTACGGTACACGAGTATCGGTTGTTGGAAAACAATCTCGCCTACGACTACTGCTTTGGTTTCCCATCCTGCCAACAGCCTCACCGGAAGTTACCACGAGTGGTTCGAGTTTTATTGGTCCACATTAGGGACACCCAATCAGCCAATAAAGCCTCACCCATCGGACGCCCCAGAGCCAGTGCGATCCGGTTTATAGATGCCATTCTAATCAATAATAAACAAGCCACCTTTCCCCGGGAACCTGTAGCCATCGGGCATCCAGCAGTCAAGAGAAGCAGCAGGACTCTTAATTTTCCAATAAAATACTCTCACCCTACCGGGTCGGCAAGAAAATTGTGGAGAGTAATGAAACGAATCGAAGCATATAAGAAAACGCCCCAACCCCCAGACCTAGCGGGGCTGATTCCTGAATTCTGGAGCGCCCGTTTGTAGCAAGAAAGCGCAAACCTACCTGGCAGCCTGCGAAAAGCAACCAACGGTCGAGGGTGCTTTGCTGGCTCGATGTTTATGCTTTGCTTGCTCTTTTTGCTTGTTGCCAGTTGAATTTTCAAACTGCTCTGTACCACAGAGTCCTCGTAGGACACACTCGCACACACACACACACATAAATACTCCCGTACCTGTCGGACAGGTTCAAGTTTTTTTTGCTCGAATGTGTGTGTGTGCAAAAAGCGGTACACGGGAGCAAAGAAATCATGAAGCCCCTGAGGCCGAACGGAGATTTATGTGACTGCAAAACTAATCCCAAACTCCTCTCGCCAATAAATCACCATACGGAGAGCTAATAAATAAAACATTTCGAAACGAAACGATCCCACCCAACTGGTCGGGGTGGGCCAATGCTGGACTGCTAACGATCCGCACCCGGCTAGCAACCGGGTTCGTGTTTCATGAAGACGCCACCAGCCAGCACGGACAAAACTTCTGAGGATTCCGTCAATTCGGATTTTTTGGCCCGCTTTATTGCAGCATCGGTTCGCAATCATTCGCACCTTCCGCTTCGCTTCGGAAACCGTCCATCGTTCCCCTTTTGATTATCTCGTTATCAGTGGTGGTTTTTATCGGGAATCAAACTTTCGGGCTCGGACGGGTTTCGGGGTTTTTCTGCATATCTTAATACGGTATGGTCAAAATGGCCAGTATAAAATTGGGAGTCGTATCGGCGTAAAACCCACGTAACCGGTAACGCTTTAATACGTAACGAACGGCGGGCACCCGTTGTACCGGATTCGCTATACCCGGGAATCGGATCATTATTATCGGATCGGCAGTGGCATGAAATATTTGTTGGATTGCAGTCAAAACTTCCATTCTTCGGCAGACGGCGGAACGGACTGCTGTTGTTGGGGCCGACTGGTGTGAGGAAGCTGTATAAATTATCTACAAGCGTGTGGTTGCTGTGGCACGGTCCGGCACATCGGTACATGCTGCAGCCCATCGAGATTGCCTGCGTGTGCGCTGTGTACCGAACCGGCCACCAGAGTCATGTAATGGAAATAAATTTCCTCTCGTTTTGCTACCATTAGCAGGCCGGGCGAGGGATGCCGTTGCCCGTTGTTTTGGGGGAAGTCAATGAAAAATCAACAAAATATGGTTTGCGGCTTACGCGAAGGATGAATGACGCATGTACATGTGCCCTTCGGGGCGGGATACAGCAGATTAATAAGTGAGTTTCGGATATGGATAAGCTATTAGTCTGGCTTACAGTACGGGTTGTATTGGAGTTTGGTTTGAATTTAAAGCAGAGCTTCATATTAAACTGTGCTTGATGTAATAAGTTGAAACAGAAGATATTTTATTGTACTGTTTAAACCAACCATTTTACCATTCTGGGATATCAGTATGTGTGAACAAACCTTGCCAACAGAAATCTCTTTCTTCAGTGAAGATTATGTGTTACGTGTTACGGATGAATCTGATTTTGTTGTCAAGTAGTATAAAAAATGACGATTAAAATGCCTGAGGACGATTTTTATAAGTAAGACAGTATGAAACCAGATTGACAAGCTAAGTCCTCCCCGAAGTTTACTCAACGACTGCTCTGCAGTAACAGACAAAACAATGTAACAGGTCATTTCTTTCACTCATCAATGTGCCTCGAGGATTTACAGTTTACGCCGAAATGTAGACAATCTGAGGTACATGCTTTCAAGCCGGTTTGAGATTGCTGGAACTCTCACCAAGAATCTTTCAAGTGAATCTAACTTCCACGAGCTGGCAGGCTTTTAAGTGAAATCAAGAATAAGCAGAAATTTCTACATCTTATTATTGCAATTCTTTAGCACTAAACCTTACCGGTTACGTCTAAATAGCTCCTGAACGCTAGAGTTCATGAGCTAGTTTTCAAACAGCAGTTGTCGTCTGCAACGTTTTCGTTTAATAGCTCAACATTCATAACTGTTTGCTAAACATTGTCGAAAAAAATCGGTCAAGATGTGAGGATGATACCAATTGACTTTGTAAAAATAGTTGAAAAATAATCATCCTTAGCAGCCTTGATTGTGTCTTGTGGCAGATTTTAATGTCACATTCTCTTGGAAAAAAAACATCTCCTGGACCGCAAACCACACCCGCTCACTTTCTTTCTTAAGATAATAACACTATTTTCTCATTCTCCGACATTTAAAGCCCGCCTAGAACCTTCGTTAAACACCAGTGTCATGCGATTTCTGCGGTTTTCAATAACACCTTTCGGAGGACTGACAATCACTAAAAGCGACGCGCCTCTGAAAAGCTTGCCAAACCTGCTCGTATCTGTCACGCAAAACCAAACCACCGTTTTACACCTTTTTTCCAACCATCAGTCCCGCATTTGGGCACGGTTTTGTCATTAAATTTACCAATAAAAATCGTGCCAAACCAGCAGCGCGAGTGATGTGTGCGTAGACGTCGGTGTTACATTAGAATCAACTCAAACAACGCGCAACAAGAGAGCAACACCACATACAAAAACACACATCACGCTTTACGCACACAACTTTCAAGACATGCAAAGCAAATGGGCAATATAAGCGTGTCTTCGTGTTTGGGATGCTGGGTGCAAACGCAAATAAAAACGATGATCATATTTATTCTTCACCAACATCGTTATACAACCTGCACACGCCCACGGTGGAAAACTCGGCACTCAAATGTTGCCCGTGGTTCGTTACATTTTATTTTAAACTGTTTCGGCCGAACCGAAAAACATTCTACACGGAAAACACTGAAAACAAATTATTTTGTTCCACCAACGGTTCCGTACGATGCTTGCCACGATCGGTCTCGGCTATTGTTAAGTCCTTTTCCCGAACCACCGAAAAGCTCGGTGAAAACATTTACAAGCGAAGCGCGAATGAATTCACAAAACAAAGGTTATTAATAGAACAAATTGCACCGACTGTCGGACCGACCGAAAACAAACGGAAACAGTTGCCGAAAACTGTTTGGAAAATAGTTCAAGCGAAGAAAAATAGGAATCTAGCGCCTCGCACTCCACGAAACCATGGTCGCTAGGAGGGTGGAAAGAATGACGTTGAAAAAAAAAGTACACGGCTAGCTTACAAATTCCGAACCAAGCCGTGCCAATTCGTGTCGCTTCACTTCTCACCAGGAAAACCAACCCGACACCCGACGCCGACCGTTCGACAAAGCCTTTGAAAGCTTTCGATGACCCATTCCTTCCCGCTAGTGTTAGTGTGTTGTTTTTCAGCATCAACTTCTGTCCCTCTCCCCCTCCCTCCTGGTAACCGATATCACCACCTTCGCCCATTTCCTTCGTGCAATAAACCCAAGCACACTTTAATTTGAAATTAATTACTTGAAAACTCAAGTCGAGTGGTATGGTACGACCAGGAAATGAAAAGTCGACCGGCCGATGGAAGGAAATTACGCGCTTTTTGACTTTTCCCCAAGTGTTTCCCGCCTCCCCCGCTATCCCCGTTCCCGCACGCTACCCATTTGCGGAATGATGTAAATGTTTTGCACCGGTGGCACCTCGTACTTTACGCAGCAGACACGATCGATGGCTACGGGGACCCTCAGCAAAAGGGAAGGAAGCAAATTTATTCAACTCTTAATTTAATTACACTTTAATTGATTTCCACTTTCGGGACTAATGGTGGGAAACTGGCACAAGATCGTGCCAGGGTGAAATGGGGGGAACATTCCGCGTATTTAGGCTCACCGGTCGCACCAAAACCGTACCAAACCCAGTAGGGAATGCTTTGCGTTTGCGATCAAAGATGAAACTTGCCACAAAACTTTCACCATGACCTTGGGAACTTCCTGGCTAGAAGACGACCAGGCTTGATGGGTGTTGAAGCCGGATTCGATTTTACAAATTTTGCCTAATTTTATATTCAACCTCAAACATGCTTTCTTAAACAATCCTTTTCTCGCTTTCTTTCCATCATTTCAGTTCCACCGAAAATTACGCACGTCACTTCCGGCGGTCATCTGCAGGTACGGAAAGGTTCACCGGTACGGCTAGAATGCTCCGCCACCGGTAACCCGATGCCCAACATTACCTGGACCCGGAAAAACAATCTGCTGCCAAACGGTAAGGCCTCTTTTGCAAGGTTATGTTTTTCTTTCGTCCTCAATCTCTGCGTTCGGGCAATTTTTAAATGGGTGTTTTTGTTTTTTCCGGTGCTACTTTACGGGATTGCACAAATCTGACCGACCGCAGGCGAGGAACAGTTCACCAATCCCGTGTACGTCATCGAAAACATGGACCGGCATAAGGGTGGAACGTACATCTGCACTGCAAACAACGGTGTCGGACAGGTGGCTACGAGTCAGATCATTCTGCATGTGCTGTGTAAGTATCGGTTTGTTTTGTATTTAATTATAGACGGCTATTTATAGTTAGTATGTTATTATTGGGTATTAGGGTTATTGAAGGTAACGAGGATTTATTTTTTCTCTGAAGATATTTAAACTTCCTGGAAAATATGTATTTGATAACTAATTTGGTCGTCACTGTCCACTTAAATACACTTGACAGCAACGTTAATAATGATAATAAGTCAGCAACAAGTCTGATATCGTAGGATTGAAGTCATCATATTAAGTAAGATCTCCTTATCCAAAGGAGACTTCACCTTCTCAAGACAAGTATTTGCTGGTAAAAAAACAAAAACAATACTACACCATCTGATAAGAGATTGATGTATCCCCAACGATGGTCTTTACCAAAAACAATCATTTATCCTCAGATTCTTCTATAAATTCTCCTTTAGACATTAAAATATGTCTAAAAATCGTGAACATAAACTTTACCAAAGACTCATAATTGTTCTCAATCTTTATCAGAACCACTATTCTTCAATTCTTAAATAGAATTCTTTGCTCTAAGAACTGTTACCTAAGCTCTGAGGATAATTCGATTAAAGCTGTAAGTTCTTCCAAACGAGAAACCATCCTTCAAGTACCTTGTCGCCTACACTTTTCCTTCAAACCCTTCCCAAACCCGAACAGTTGTTAGTGACAGCATCATTTTTTTCGATTACCGCCGGCAACCATCACCGCAGCAAACTGTACTTAAGCGATCCAATAACCAAACCAACAACGACAACAACAAAAAAACCCCCTCTCTCAACTGTCTCAACTCACGCCAGTAACTAGAATAACTCATCAAATACTCAGAACTACTCATCTCGTTCGGTAGTACCGCGAAACAATCTCATCGTGGTTTGCGAACGTCGGACATCGCCTGGGTAGTAGAAGTTGAGTGTTTTTTTGTTTCTTTCCTACGTACCATGTTCCACACACTGTCTAACAGGATAGAGTTTTCGGTAACTTTTAATACCATCGTCACCTCGGTACACTGAAAACGTTGACTCATCACGGGACGTTTCGACCTGACCGAACAAAACTAGCAACGTTGATCGTTCGGTGCCCTGTGTGCCTGGTACTCTGGCGGGGGTACCTTTATTACTTTCTTTCGGAGAAGTTTTTTTTTTAGTTTCGATAGTCTCTGTGTGTTAGTGGGATGAAGATAAAAATAGATAATTGGAAAACCGTACACCCTTCCAGCTAGGCGATACAATAATATAATATTAAAATCTCATTCTAGAAAAATGCCTTTTTTCATGTCATATTTAGACGATTTTGTGATAACATTAAATTCCAATTAAATTCTACAAAACATGAAATCACTCTGGTAAAAACTAGTGATTAAAGTTCGAAGTTGTAGTGTGCTTAGTCTTGTAGTCATTCGTGGCGTATAAAGAAACGAGTCTTAAAATATATACTCCACGTGCAAAGCAAAACACAACATGCTCGTTAAAGTCATACCTTCGCCGGTCGTAATCTCACTTACTTGACAACCGTGGCCCATGGCGTGTGGACACCGTTGCGTGCGAAAAAATGTCAGAATTTCAATGTCCTGCAAGAGTGATTCTTTCCCCTGTTTTTCTGTTACAATACCGCTCCAATACCGTGCAAAGGTACTGCAATGTGAGTAAGTAGAGTTGCAAACTGTCAGACTAAACGGACCCTGCCAAACACCAGACACTATCAGTATCACGCGGGTATTCGTAAAAAGGGTTCAGATACTGGCCACGGTACAAATCAGCCCTTGTTTAGTGGGCAGAGCACCCGTGCCCAACCAGAACCGGGACAGCAGTCTGGAGCTCATAAGCATCATTGACTGCAGGTATGAAGTTCCGTATTAATCTGCATATGCAAATGCTACCACCAACTTGCCCACCAATTTTCATCCTTTCGCTCTCTTCTTCTGTCCCTCGTTTGCAGACCCTTTTTCACGATGGAAAATTGTGTCCCAAGCGAAACGGGTCCCCGTTTCGGAACAAACCGTGCATTTATCACATAATCAGGCTCACCAAACACAGCGCACCCGTTGATAAAACCCTTTCATTATTTTTGCTCCCCCGTGACACTGGGACCTGCCCGCCCGCCATCCTCCGACCGAACGTTCCAGCACGAATGCCAAACTGCCCGACCAGAAGGTGCGGAAAAGCATTCGTGATAAATGAGATTCCATTCCCAAGGGTGCTGCTCGAAATCCAAGCACCGGAATGGGCTCTGGTCACACGAACCGAACGTCCGTGACTTCTACTCCTGGCGATAGGCGAAAGGGGTCAAACATTTTCCCTACCACACACACACACACTGACACATCGATCCTTGGCCGGGACGTGACGCAAAGCCGGGGCAGAATAAAAAAAAACAAGGCGAAAAACTTTACACGCACGCCGGCTAGGTGGAGGCAAGTCATGAAAATGACCGATCTAAGAAGAAAGGATGACGAACAAAACAAAAACCCAGCAATAACGTGCCAAACGGTGTGGCGTCGAAGATAAATAAGGTGAAAATAAATTGGAATTTCAACTGACCTCCTGGAGGGCGGGATGGCGCACACAAGTGACCAACGGCGGCACCCCCGGAATGCTTAGGAAAGTGCACGCCTTGTGGGGACGAACTTAGAAAGCCACACGATGACAGATTACGATGGCACGTACCGATTCCAAAAGCGGACGATAATCATTCGACATTTTAACCCTTGTCCGGGTTCGTTCGTGTGGGGGGGATGGGGATGTCATCATTTTCCTTCACCCCCACGCTGGGTAGGAAAATTGCACTACCCTACTCTTGGCGGACATTGCATTTTTGTGCGCTCCCTTATTTAACGCCCTGCCAGACACGTCTAATGAATGGGTTCCGAGCTTACTGGCAGCTCTCAGCACATCTGCAAAACCAGGCGAAAAACGTTTATTCGAATCACGCTCGTGCGGTAGAGGCCTACAGAGGTTTTCCTTTCCTGTTGGTGAGTGCCATTGTCCGAGCTGGTTACGTTCACCTACCACACGGTGAAACGCGATTTTCATGATGAAACAACAAATAATTGTAATTTTTATGGCCTTTCCGTGCGGGCGAGTCGTTTATTTTGACTTCCTGTGGCCTCTTCGCGCTATGTTTGCGTTCGTTTTTTCCCGGCCCAAGATTCTTTTACAATCCTCACACCGATTGCCGTTCGGTATGCTGAACTTCCAAAGCGTTCCTGTCTACGAAGCTATTTTTGTGTTCGTGTGAAATCGAGCCTGTGAAAATAGGCTTTGCTCACTTGCTAGCGTTTTTGCTAGACGCAATGGTGGAGCGTACCGTTTAACTGCGTCAAGGTGAAAAGACAACAATTTCGCAGTTCCCTCGGGAAAATGGGAGCTTACCACCCTCCACCAAGACGTCTGCTACCGGACTCAAAACCAAGAATTGGAAAGTATTTTTGATGTGACCTTCGTTCGTGTGACCGTGGTTTGTTTTGGTTTGCGGTCGGTTTTGGGTGCCGCCTGTCAAACGCAATCATCCCATACTCCCGCCGGGAACGCAGGTGTAGATTTGAATTATAGCACAAGCGTAAAATTAAGCGCCAAAATCCGAGTGACAGCTGCTACTGCTTTCTTCCTTGTGCTGTGCATTTACACTTTCGCCAGCTCGGCAGGATCCGAGAAGCGTGCCCGAAACGAGCCCTTATCACGCGGCATCGACGTCATTGTCCCTTTGCCCGGTGTGTGTGTGCGTGAGTAAGCGTTTTATTTTATTCACATTTTATTATTTCACTCCATGATGCCATGATTCTACCTCGCGCACGGCCAATCCTTCGGGACACCTACCGCTGGATAGATGTGATGATGGGTTCACAGCGATTAGCAATTAAGATAAGAATCGGTTTTCCTCCGCCCCATCCGAAAATTCGCTTCGTACCGAGTGCGAACGATGGGGAAAAACTTTCGGCACAGTGGCCGTTTATACCGAGCGTGAGCATATTGTGCCTAGTCAGTCCGGTCTTTGGGGTTTTGTTCGGTCTCGAGACTCAATTATACTTAAAGCTCTAGATTTCTCGCACGGGAAGTACGTGTGTGGGGCTCCATTTTGGATATACCTTTTTTCGGGTTTTAACTAGCAACTCTCATTTGCATACAATGTTGATGAATATACATGAGCGGGTGAGCGAAAATGCAATATCCTTGTCGATGCCCCACCATCACCGGGACGACGTGCAGCTCGTGCGTGTAACACAAGCTTTTGTTTCAACAAAATTACACACATGCCTAGCACAATGAACCACAAAAGCTGCTAAATTACTTCGCTTTGTTGCAGGTGCTAATGCTATCGATCGGAAGTTTGAAACAATTGCAAAAACCTTCATTTTATTTGCTTTTCATTAGCGTTACAACCTGTGCGTTCCTCGCCTCATTAAACAAGCCACTTTAAAGCTGACCGCAAACGTTTGATAACACAGCAGTGTACAAAAAACGCGAACCAAATATCTCCCCCTTCGGTGTGCTGTGTTATTTGCCGACAAATCACTTCCTATTCAAATAAAATTAACATTTATTCAGCCCGCACCGAATGCGGAATAAAACTAACTTTATGATACCCGGGGGATTCAGTTCGCGGTGAACAAAACTCTATTCACGCATTGGCATTGATCCAACGGCCAACGTTTTGGAGGGGGCCGGCGAAACCCTTTTCTTACCCTTTAAAGCACCTTACAAAAACCCTTCATCCGTCAAAACGTAGCGTCTTTATTTCGCCGTACCACGCACTTCCTGTTCGCTTAAGCCGTGCTCTCTAATTATAATACCTCATTTTTTCGGTTCGGTTCTTTATCAAAAAATGGATTTTACAAGGGCGCGGTTTTTCGTACCTGCTTTCTTTTTGCTTTCGCGATTCCTTCACACACACACGCAACGCTCGACTGTGTGGGAAAGTTATAAATTTAAAAGGGCGCAAATAAAGCAGGACAAAACCAACAGAAGAATAAGAAATGGTGGGTGGGTTGGAAAATAGGCGCAGAAAGTCGAGAACAAGTCTATTACCTTGATGGTGGAGCATAAAATTATGCTATTTCCTATTCGTATTACTCACGAACGCGAGAGTGGACCGACACCGCTCGTGGGGTGAAACTACCGAGCACAGTGAAAAACAAACCAGCTAGTTTTTCCTCCTTTTTTGTGTTTTATGTGACCCGCACTTTCGAGACTAGTGTCGAGCTCCAGCCGCGTACATGTCGAACATGTGAACGTACGCCGAGCGAAACTTATTGACCACGCTCATTGTGAAAACCTAAACTGCCTCACGGGGAACGTACTGGTGGCCGGGATGGGAAACTTTTACGAGCATTAGCCAGCACCGTCTGTTAATAGGCAACTAACACTCCCGCTCCATACGCTTTGCGGTTTTGTCCTTCCCTTCCGGTCCGGTCGAGGCTTTAGTTTCGCCCAATTAGCCACGAGATGGTTCGTATTTCCCTGTGCCGAAAACGAGGACCCTGCCCTGCCAGTGCAAGGACCGGGCGCGCGGTGAGCGGTATCATTTGACATTTGACTTCCTGATGATGCCACTTCCCGGTATTGCTGCCGCACGAACTTCCGGCAAACTTCTGGCCAACGAGAGGGACAGGTTTGAGTTTGAAGTACGCGTATGGCCACAAGCAGCAAACCGAACTGAAGTGCAGTACATTCGAAGTTTAGAATTAATTTAATTATACACCAGTGGTAAGGTTGATTGTTTCCTCGTGCTCTCTCTCTCTTGCTCACGCCCTTTTAACGAAGTTTCTTTTCGTCCACCGGGCACTGCATGCCTTCCCACTAGCCATTTGCATTTTCGTGCATTAAATTCAATTTTCTTAGCTCAACCGGTTTGCGGTGGTTTCTGTTGGCGTGCGATCGCTTTCTTCTTTTCTGAAAGCAGTAGAAAACCACCTCGACAACCAAAACGTACAAACGTAAAGCTGCCGCTTAATGCTTCATAAAAACGGGCGTAATGGTTAGGGCGCCCATGTTTGTTTACACGTGCGGGTCGCCTTTGCAATGGTGTTTTCATGTATTTTCCATTTTCGTCTTCTTCACTGCTTTCAGATCCACCCGAGATAAGCGTCGAGAATCCGATCGTGTACTCCGGCGAGGGCCAGGAAGCGATGCTCGTGTGTATCGTGCACGGTGAATCTCAGCCGGAAGTAAGTAGTTTTCCGTGCAGTTCATTGCGTCGCCAAGTGTTTAGACGGATCGCTTTTTTTCTGTTTCGTTCCCGGCTCTATTCCCGGTCTAAGTTATAGTGCTTGTTTTTTGTTAGCCCCGGTTAACTAGCTTACACGGTTTTTAGACATTAACTCTTATCGGTAGGATTTATTATTTCCTTTCATTTATGCTTCGGAAAATGAGGTTTTTCAATGGTTGTTTACCTAACCCTGGGAGGGGAAGGGTTAAACACATAAGCATGCAATCAGGATTAAGAGTATTCACGTTTCAGTACATGAATACTGCATCCTTAAGTTTGTTTTTTTTTAATTTGCTTTGTAAGCTATAGAAATCCTTCAACTACTTTGCTGCTTGGAATTGCGCTTTGTAACGCTAGCTAAACAACTGTTTTTACTATTTTTACTTTTTCCAACTCTCTTCTTCTTCCACCGCCTTTCTTTGCTATCTCTTTCTCTCTTTTCTTCTTCTCTCTCTCTCTCTCTCTCTTTCTCTCTCTCTCTCTCTCTCTCTTTCCGTCACTCGTTTCACAACATCTGCAACTTACACACACGTGCTTTCTACCACGCTGAAGGTACTGTGGCACAAGGACACGATGCAGATCGACCAAACGGAACGGCACGTGATCGAGAACCGTGGCGCACGGCACACGCTCATCATCCGGAAGGTGCATCCGCAGGACTTTGGCAACTATTCGTGCATTGCCGACAACCAGCTGGGCAAGACACGCAAAACGGTTACGCTGACGGGCAAACCAAAGACGGCCGTTTTCCGATCGGTACCGAACAGCCAGTGGAAGGACAAGTACAACATTTCCTGGATCGTCGATTCACACTCACCGATCGAGGAGTTTAAGCTGTACTACCGGCAGGTGGACGGTGACACACTGCA
The DNA here is from genome assembly GCA_002091835.1 of Anopheles maculatus. NCBI lineage: Eukaryota > Metazoa > Arthropoda > Insecta > Diptera > Culicidae > Anopheles > Anopheles maculatus. Next base: position 17,720 of record KZ062207.1, read on the forward strand.
AACGCACGATGGCATCTTTCTCGACAGCCGGAAAATGCATCACAGCTACGCGGGTGATAATGTACGTAGCAAAAGATTTAACGCACATAATAGTTTAGTTTGACGGACGGATGATCGATCGAATCGAAGCTTTCCCGATTGCCTACCTTCAGGCGTCTTCGCTGTGCTCTAAGGTTATGGTCAAATGGAGTTGCGGGACACTTGGTTGCTCGGCAACTTTCGGCATGGCTGGTCAATGGAAGTGGCTGGCAACATGGATAACTTTGACATCCACCAAACGTCAAACGTGTGTTTGTTTTTGTTTTGATACATCCATATCAAAATTTAGATGATTTTGTGTGGCTGTTCTGCTTAAACTTGTTTATAGATCTTTTACTTAAACTATGAACAATTATAAATTGCAATGTCCAGAACTACTCGAGTCATCGATATCGATTTTGGAGTGGAGAATTCCATCGCCTTTTCCCGGAGCTTTTTCCCGAAGCTTTTTCCCGGAGCGGCAGGAACGTCATCTAACGACCAAGGGGAATATAGGAATGTTGCTGGCAAAAATACAAACTGGATTGAATCTGGCCAGCAACAAAGTGGCTGGCAACTTTTCAAGCTGTCAAATTCCATACATTTCGCCAGCAACATTCGGCCAGCCACTCCATTCGACCATACCCTAAGTAGTTCAGCTGTCAAATTCAATCATACTGTCATCATAAACGTCAGTTCAATTTGCTTTCCAATCGTTATCGGATTGAGTTCCTTACTGCCACCTTTCCTATCCTTTCTTTCCTCTTCCCACCAGTCACGGGTCAAATTTGTTTTACGCTTTTATTGAAGATGTCATTTTCCATAGGCCCAATGCCCCCCGTTTTCATCCAGCCCTACTTCCCCAGCTCACAGCAACAAAGACATGGAGGTGGAAGAATTAATTCAATCCCATCTGGTTCATTCGTTTTCTCGTTCTCGGTGCTCCATTGTGTGTGTCACATTCATCATACCGGGGGATCGTCCTGTTGGAACTGTAATGCCGAAACGAAACCGGAACTGCTGCTGTGAACATGAACGACCGACCAACGAAACGAATGGATATTTGCTGCACGCGCTCTCCAACCGTGGAAATATCGTACTACAATACACAACGACAAAAAAAACGCACACTCCCACATCCATGACAACCTTCATCCATGGCCACCATCAAATCCCGCAATTTGTACACGGAATACCAATCCAAAAACGATGTCATTTCGGCACGTTGTGGTCTCGTCGTGTGCTGGAAAAATGGAATGACTACCACACGAATAAAACCGAACAAAAAAAAACGCCGCCCTCAATCACACCACCTTTACGCTCGGCAGATGCTAGACTACAACCGGAAAATCAACTCGTACGATACCTACTCGTACAACAATGGCTACCACAATCTGCACCACAAGTGGTCCAAGACGGACTGGCGGGACATTGTGCTGCCGGCGTTTCCCTACTCCCACCACTACACCCAGGGCATGAGCTACCTGATACGAGGTCTCGAGCCGGACCAGCAGTACGAGGCACGGGTTCAATCCAGGTAATTATTGATGAGTGATCATCCAGATTTCTAGCTCCCGCCCCGGTTGGCTCCTTCGGGACACTACAACCTTGCCGGAAAGCCGGCTCTTCTAAGCCCCCCCAATGACGTGCTCACGTGCTTCAGGGAGTTGTGCTCGGTATCGTCCGATGCAGAGAAGAAAACCGGGTGCTCTACGAGATGCTGTGTCTTTCTTGTGACTCTTCCCAAGTCAAGGGAGGGCGCATGATTCGAAGCTTTAGCTTTTATAATCCGATTCGTGCAAGCATGATCCACTTTTTCGGGTGGCAACCATTCGATACGGGACAAAATTAATGGTTTCTGCTTTCAGACAGACTCCCAAAACACGGGTCCCCATTGCTTTGGAGCGACTCTTTATCCTGCTCCAAACTGGACGAGTTTTAAATTTGGGCTACCTCCAATGTAGGACACAGCGAGTGACACAAAAGAAAGAAGTACACAATTGAACACCGAGTCATTGTTGAGCTGACCGGGAGAGAGAGAGAGCCAATGATCCTGTCAATATAAAGCCTCCGTAGAAGGATAGACGCCGGCGGGAGCTAGAAATTCATCAAACAGAAAATCCAATCTTGTCATACGGAAAACAGTAAGCTCCGAGGTTTGCCCAGCCCGGAAAGCAACCAGCAGTAGGATCACTTTTTGCGTAGAAGTTTCGTATTAACTTCTTAAGCTGCAGGGCATCATTTCGTGTTCATCTGACCGAATGACACAACCCACCTACACACACATGCATAGGACACACAAAGATGCTAATCTTCTTACGCCTCCGGGGCTCGAAAACTCGCTTGCAGCTGCGAAGCTTCGAAGATTGGATGTTCTTCATGTGAATAAAATTGATTGCTTCTAATCGATTTTTAATAATGGCGTCACCCCTGTGGGAGTTTGATCGATAGCAAGCAAGCGACCGAGCACTGCGCGCTAGAGAATCGAGTGTTCTTCGTTCTCGGTGCCCTGCAGGATTGGATGCAGATGCGAATTCTCGGTTTCATTCTCCTGCTGCAGTGGTGCCCACCCCCCATACTTAGCCAGAATGTATTGCCCACATCTCAAGAAGGCGCTGCCGTTTGCTTAACCCTCGTGAGACATAAAGCCCCGTGCCGGTCGTACCGCTTAAGCGGATCAGCCCTGTACGACACTGTTCGGGCGTTCGGGTGACATATTCTTAAATTGAAATTTAAATTAAATTTATTTTAATCAACTCATCCACCCGATTCACGGTTTGTCTGTCTTTTCCCTATTTCATTTTCCCCTCGCTGATGAAACGATTTGGCGAACGTGATTAAAATCATTATCCCGCTGGAAAATGCTGCTCTGCAAATCCGTCTGTGGTGGACACATCCCGGTGCCAACGTGTGTGTGTGTCTTCGGTCGCTTCCGGTGCATCCCGGGTACGTGCGTCCGGGGCAACATCGATAGGAACCGGTACGGTTGGAGTGACTTTTCCGAGAGCTTTCTGTTCACCACGTCAAACACAGGTAAGTGGATTGAGTAATTTGTTGCTTAGTAGCAAAACACCTTCGCCCCAGTGGTTCGTCGGTTGCCGGCCCAACATTGAAGATGTTTGGCGAAGGAAGCACACTTTCCAGCGCAGGCGAAAAAGAACGGACACTCAAGTGTTTACTGTATGCTTCAGCGAGTTTGATTACCGCTGAGTGTTTGTGCGATCTGTTTTCTGCCGTGTCTTTTAGTAAACACATCACTTGATGTGCGCTGAAGTTAACCAATTTCTTGGAAGCTTCTTAGAAGAACCCAGGGTTTTTCTTTCTAAAACCTAAAATGGCAGCTGTTTTGCTCACGCAGTCTAGCTAATTAAAGTTTAATTAATGCTCAACTGTGGGTGAACTGTTCCACCCTTTTTGCTTTCTATTTGCAGATACCGAGATACGTGATCTGAGTGTCACCCACTACAGCTCGTCCAGGGCGTCGGTCCTGTTTGCCAGTGAAATGCGATGCCTACTAGGAGCCCTGTTTCTGGTCACCGTATGCCGTTTGGTAAGCTTTTGAAGTTGACCCTTCCGCTAATTTACGTACATAGGAACGAATGCGCCGGCAGGTGCTCTGTAGAACAACTACCGCTAAGTTACGCTCTCAAAACGCACATTCTGGATCTGTTGAGGTGTATATTATCAGAAAGAGAAAGCTGGCAAAGTGCTCCGTTTTTTTTTTTTCTTTGTTTTGTGGAGAATCGAGAGCATTACTATAGTTTGATCGTACGACGTGCCGTACTCCATTTGTGTATTCATACTGTACAAAAAGCGCTTATTTATTTTTGTACCGCAAACATACAAAGATTCGAACCACTCAAAAAGCAACAGCCCGAAAGTAAAACAACGCAACGGAAAACACTGAATAGTTAAAGGAGGTAAAACACAAAAACCGATACCAGTTCAAACTGAACCAGGCAAGCAAGCAACAGCAACAACAACAAAAAAGCACACACACATACAACCCTCGAACGCTACTTGAAATTGATTAAGCTGGAAGGACTATATTTTTTGATGAAATTTAATTTACTCTGATAAAATAAACAACCACTCAAATTAAACCTCGTGGCTACCGGGACGAAGATGGCAATTTCAGCAATTACGCCCTGCGACGACAACGACGCCACCCGCCACCGACGATGATGATGCCAATGATGATGCTCGTACTGATCATGGTGACGATCGCGGTCACAACCTCACACTGCAAGCCCGCCGTTGTGCGTGGCGTTGTGCACGCAGGTGGTCATAATTTATTACCATTGTCCTCCGCAGGGACACGGCCGAACCGCACAACGCACAGCTCGAGAACAAAGGAAGCAAAGCAAAAAACGAGGGCGAGAAAAACTCACCACCCAAAAAGTAAAAAAAGCGAAACGGATGCGTTTCGTATCGAATGAAAAATTCAACACAAAAAGCACTCCAAAAAATAACAAACCTTGAGTTTGATGGCCAAGCGCCGACGGGACAGAACATAAGGAGGCAGACAACAATCCGAGCCAGTTTGCCGGTTGGAAGAAAAGTGAGGAGCAAAAATTAAATTAATTTAATTGAAATCACACTCCATTGTGCCCGGGGGTGCTGTGTCCAACCCGCGGGCCGTAGGTGAACGAGCTTTCACCGCTTTTATTGCCAGCAGAACATTTCCACCGGTGTGTGTGCAGCCTGTCAAATGAGATGGGGTTTTTTTTTGTTAGAAAATATTTTGCTTGAAATTGCAAACTCAAATGATTTTTATTAAGCTATCGACAATGAAGAGCTTTATAAAAATCCATTACGTTAGTAGGTGCAATCCTGTGTGAAATAGTTAGCTGAAAGCTCGTTATTACACGGTCAAATGATGGGTGAACGGTGCTGATGTTTCTATTCAATGTGTCAGTCTGTCGATATTGCATACATTCCGGCGTACAATTAGCGGATGATGCATTCCATTATTGTGTTTCTGTGACATCATTTCTAAGCCTGTGACCTGCCCGGGTCACCCGTCAATAATGCGACCCGTCAACCCATTGTAATACCCGTGCCCATTATGCATTTAAAATGCTGTCCAAAACTAGCTTCCGACACTCGTTTGCGGATGAAACCCATTATAAACTTATGAATATGGAAACGGTCATATCGGTTCCACGCTTTTTCGGCCGCTGGCGAGCTGAGTAAACAGTCCACCCCAAACAACCAGAAGCATATTTAGTGGCCGGGCAATTAAAGGTGTGTAAAATGCAATTATTCCAATAACAAGCCCGCATTGGTTGGGCCCGGTGTCACCCGCCGACGCTCGAAACGGGTGCATTGCGCCCCCCAAAACGATACTCCGCTTAAATATGCATTCGGCCAGCGTCGATACGAACTACCGCAGCTACCACACGCTGATTGGAGCGAGAGAGCGAGAGGGTAGAGTAGATTTTGTAATTAAATTTTCAACGCCAACGCCAATACTCCTTTGTTACGCAAAGCGCAAAGACCCGCGCCAAGTGGGAATGGCAATGGTTTGCATACTTTGCGGCGATGGTTAGGAGAAGGACAACGGATTCCTCCAGCTGTGTGCTGCAATTCGGGCACGCTGGTGGGCACATTACTTTTATCGTGCTGCATGGAAATAACCGTCCAAACGATCCTATTCAAACGCGGCGGGTCAGTGGTGTAATTGGGAAAAATGGGAACTTTACGACGGTGCGGCATTTGGTCTCGTAAAAACAAATCGGGAGTAAAAATTATTCCAACATGGGTTTCGTTTTTTTTTTCTGTCGGTGAACTCTGGTGAACCTCTACTGCTGGTTTTAAAGCAGAAAATTACACACACTTCAAGCTTAGCGGAGTAGGAAAATAGATAAATTTCAATAAAAGTCAAACCTGAAGACAGATCCATTCATTCGAAGGTGTTGATTGCACCGGATTGCTGTCAGAAATGTCATAATAAGATTAAAAATCGTTCTTCAATTCAAATATGGAGTCTTTCGTCTAGCGCTGGAGACTCCTTTACCACCAGCAGGGGCCACAAGGAAAGAATCCTGACAGCTCACTCAACACCGGTCAGTGGCAGCTGTTTGTTGCTTCAGATCCCTAATGAATTCCTAGCCAGCTCACGCTTTCAGCTGGAAGGCAAACAAAACCAACGTTCACACACACACACTCGCACAAAGCTCATGCGGCACCAAAGTTTTCCAACCTTTCTTTACGACCCAAACTTACGAATGCATGTTTCCCAAGGAGCAAAAGTTCGGTGGAAAGTTTTTGCCTTCGACCCGCGTTTGATGAGGTGAAGTTGGATCGGTTGATAGGAACATGTACGCCGCCCTTCCCCCCCTCTCCCATTGTTACGGCTCACACTTAAGCAACAGGCCATACGGAGCCGTATTTTCTGCCGCTTAACCAAGACACGACAGCCAACGGGATTGACTTCCGCCGTGCCGTGTTCCGGTTTGCGGTTTTCTTCATGCCGGCGAGTTTATCTTCCACCAGAGCAAACCCGTCAGGCTTTTGGACGGGACGGCCCCACATTGATTAGAGCACAGGAAATGTTGGAAAAACGGAAACTTCGGCAAGTTAACCTCAATATTCAGATCGCTTCAGAGCAACAGCTCCCGAGGGTGGCCTTCAGCTGGCGCCGTCCCACATTACGTTGAAGCCGGGCAAACAAAACACACAACCCCAAAACATGAATAGCCAGGAGAGAAAAAAATAGAGATGGTAACAGAAAACTTCATCCACTTCTAATCCGCTCTGCGGTTTCATTTCTACTCGACCACAAAACAATGCCTAAGCGTGTGGCCAAAAGGGGGTTTCGAGTCGAGTTTTGTCCAAACGAAAAACCACCAAATGAGTGAGTGAAAAGCGCGTCCCCGGTAGGGTAAAGTCTTGTCTGCAAACAACCTCGCTGCAGAAGCTTATCTATCGCGCTACAGTGATAAGAGGCACAAAGCATCATCAACTGCATCATCATCATCGTCGTAAGCGTAGTTTGCATGAGTGGGAAAGCCAGAAAATAGCACACACACAACCAAAACCCCAACCAACTCAGTCCCGATCGTCAGCAGCATCGAAGAAAAAGCTAATGTTTCTTTGCGGCAAACTTTTCGAAGATGCAGTTTTGCGTGGCTGGTACACTTCCGACCAGGGCCGGCCATTTTCGAGCAGTTCGGGGGGGGTGGAAATTGTTTGTAAAGTATTTGTTCGTTTGCATCCCGGTGCCGGTATCGTTTTTGTTTCGTGTGCAACACTGAGTTTATCTTGCTTTTGTTGCGTTCCTTACGAGCGCACGCCGTCATACTTATTGTAAATATATCTAACACGTGCATGTGCTACACCGAATATGTCCCATATTTTGGAACGAAGCAGCGGAGGCTTGGAAGAAACTTTTGTGGTTAGAAACAATGCCAGTTACGAAGAGAGAAAACAGAAGGAAAAGCAATGCGAGCAGGAAAGTCCTAACAAGCTGTTTAGCAAAGCAGCCGAAACAGGAAGTTTAGCACAGTGGAAAACCACCGTTCGTTCAGGCAGATGGAATGGTTCTCTAGTTGCGCGAGTAGGACGAGAAATAGTTTAAAGAAAATTAGGAAAAATGAATTTGTTGTAAGCAGTCCCGCCTTACCCTTCTCCCTTCTCCTTCATCCTGCATTCTGTACATTTTTGCCTAGCGCCTTAGATGTGTATCCGTCTGTGTTGATCATGCTTGACCATTGTCCCGCGCTATCACGGGAGACCAGAGAGTAATGTTACTATTTGTGAAGATTATTTATTTACCCATGTGAAGGTGCGTTTCTTGATTTCTAGTGCAAGCGTATAGATTAAATATAGGCTAAAGAGGCAGCACTCACCGGCGGTGTGTATCCTATCCTTTTCCTTCGATGTCCTGTCACAGTGACGCAACGTGATCGGTGAAGAACATTCACTCAATCCTGCTCAATCCTGATCGCGAGCGCACATAAACCATCCTTTTTCTGCTTGGTGGGGAAATGGCGAAACGTATTATGTAAATGTTTAGGATAAAGATGCAAACCTAAATCCCCTAAGACGCACTGCGACTTGCGTGACTGTAGCGCCGTCAAATCGCTGCTACTGCGCTACCGCAGATGTTGCCGTGTAGTGTATAAGCGCCATCAAACGAAACGATGTGGAAGCGACGAACGTATTTCTTAAATCAGATACTCCTGAGTGTATTTAGTATGTGTAAAGAAGGTGTGGTGCAGTGTTAGCTTAACCATTGTGTCATCCGCATCATCATCATCACCATCACCAACACCATCACCACATAACAACGAGATTTATGAAGAAAACAAGACTCAATCATCTGGCGCTAGATCTAGAGTTTGTGCAGTAAATGCAAAACAAAAACATACACGCAAATCGATGGATTGCCTCTACCATCTATCCTCTCTCGACACACCTTTCCCTTTGAAATCGAACACCGCAGATAAATAGAATGTGGGGGGAACCATTTCATTTCCCGCTGGGATGAAATCATACTATGTATGGCACGGTGGCAAAAAGAAACACGGGAACACCGTAGCAAATATGGGCGCACGTAAACAAACGAACAAACCTAGTGACATGAGAAAGAGAAGAAGAAAAAAGGAAACAGAATCTATAAGAAGGAAAATGATACAAAACTCTTTATATGATGACTTATACTTTTTATGATAACTATTTAAAATAAAAGCGACAGCAGCAGCGATAAGCCACTTAAAACAAAGGAAGAAGAAAAATGAAACACATTCACAGAGAAAAGATAAATGCAAACGCGTAAAACAAACAAGGAATAAGAAACAAAATACACATGTAGCAAAACTGAACGAATGGATAAAACTGGTCAACTTCTAGATGCACTTTTTGTATATAACTACACACATACCAACACACACTCACCCATACAAACTCGGGCCAGCCAGATATCCTAAGCAGTGTACGAGATGATCAAAAGCATAATGCCACTGGGCTGTGTACGGTAAACCGAGATTAGACGTACCAGGTTCGTGGAAAACGAATCAGAGATATATTCTGCGTATATTTGAAAAGCTTATCGAATGTGTCGAATAGATTATTCAACAGACAACAACAGTACACAAACCAGAACACGTTACACTGATTAATGCCGATGCAATCTTAACCCACATCACATCCGTGGTCGGGTAACGAAGTAATGGGGATGTTGTCTGTTGTCTTGTGAATGGGATAAGAACGACATATGCAAACCATCATAAAACAGAACGATCGTTCTTCAAGATATTCGCACCGAAACACACGTACCCACAGAACAAATGCACAGGTGTAGAGAGGTTAAGCAACTACCCAAGCAAACAAGAGCGACAACCACTGCAACACAAGCTCAACATAATAGGAAGTTACAGTGTACGACGGTATTGTATATGTAAAGCAAGACACAACACAACCGCAGAAAACTTTATTCTGTGTACTACCCACTTCGGATGGTACACTATCAACAAATCATGCAAATCATACCGCAATGCCAAAAAGAAAACACACACACACGCAGCTGGTGGGAAAAATGAGATGAGAAAACTGCGAATTACTATGATAGTATGAAAACCTGGCGATAAAAAAGATTGATGAAACATTTGTCGAACAAAGAATCGTAAAAATAGAACCGAAACCCGAAAACCAAACCAAACAGAAGACACATCCAACCCCTGCGAAACAGGCAGCAAACGAACCCTTATTGTGTAACGAAGAAAATGTGAAACAAAAAAAAA
>KZ062207.1:28490-57883 GCA_002091835.1 Anopheles maculatus
CTACACACATACCAACACACACTCACCCATACAAACTCGGGCCAGCCAGATATCCTAAGCAGTGTACGAGATGATCAAAAGCATAATGCCACTGGGCTGTGTACGGTAAACCGAGATTAGACGTACCAGGTTCGTGGAAAACGAATCAGAGATATATTCTGCGTATATTTGAAAAGCTTATCGAATGTGTCGAATAGATTATTCAACAGACAACAACAGCACACAAACCAGAACACGGTACACTGATTAATGCCGATGCAATCTTAACCCACATCACATCCGTGGTCGGGTAACGAAGTAATGGGGATGTTGTCTGTTGTCTTGAGAATGGGATAAGAACGACATAAGCAAACCATCATAAAACAGAACGATCGTTCTTCAAGATATTCGCACCGAAACACACGTACCCACAGAACAAATGCACAGGTGTAGAGAGGTTAAGCAACTACCCAAGCAAACAAGAGCGACAACCACTGCAACACAAGCTCAACATAATAGGAAGTTACAGTGTACGACGGTATTGTGTATGCAAAGCAAGACACAACACAACCGCAGAAAACTTTATTCTGTGTACTACCCACTTCGGATGGTACACTATCAACAAATCATGCAAATCATACCGCAATGCCAAAAAGAAAACACACACACACGCAGCTGGTGGGAAAAATGAGATGAGAAAACTGCGAATTACTATGATAGTATGAAAACCTGGCGATAAAAAAGATTGATGAAACATTTGTCGAACAAAGAATCGTAAAAATAGAACCGAAACCCGAAAACCAAACCAAACAGAAGACACATCCAACCCCTGCGAAACAGGCAGCAAACGAACCCTTATTGTGTAACGAAGAAAATGTGAAACAAAAAAAAAACAACAGACACAAACTACACTTTGTCCAGCAGATGAAATAAAGTAAATTCAATAAAAACTAATAAAAACGAAACCTTTTGTGTTAAGCGTCTGCACATTTGAACCAGTTACGCCTGTTCGTATGCAATTGTATGATATCACATGCACGAAACGGAACAACGCATTGCATACTTTTGGCCCTCAGCAAAGGAAAGAGGATTATTTTATTTGTTTGATGTAATTATAATGTGGTTTTTTATTTCATTTGCTACGAAACTTTTTTAAACTTAATGCCCAATTAATTCCCAACTTAGCTTGAATATTAATTTTTTTTATAACCTTCCACTTTTCCCATTTCAATTTTTTACAACGGAAAAAACAATGTTTTGAAGCTTTTTAATGAATGTTTTATTCATTTCACCCTTACCCTAAACTTCATTTGAATGCCCACGATTTCGCTTCCGTGCAAACGCAAATGCGAACGCTCACAATCAATCGCGTTCGCGCACACTTTTGCATGCAGCATATCGGATGGAAATATCTCACACAATTAATTATGCACACGAGGCACCAAACGGACGACGAGCAAATAGGGCGCAGGGCAAGGAAGGTTGATTTTCGGCAGTGAAAGCTCTGCTCGCTCTCCCTCTCTCGCTCTCTCTCTACCGCTCGCCTTTATTACCGACCTGCCGGCTAAAGATTGTGCGTCGATCAATTAGCAAAAAGACCGAAACTGCCAAAACTAATCAAACGCACGCCTCACGCACCACTTCATTTCAATCGAGCGCAAACACACACACACACACACACCTTGCCACTTCCACCACCATCACTCAGCCAATCCATTACTCATACGTCGGTGTTTCGTGCGTCAAAAAGTGCCCAAATTAGCAATTCAATTCGACTAGTTTTCCCGGGCACGAAACCTACTTTTCGGCACCGTCCTAACCCTCCAAACCCGTACAAGGTGGCAAGGAAAAACCCATCGCCATCCCGCCCCCCTAGAAAAAAAGAGATCTTCAAATTCTACTTCCGTTTCGAGTGGTTCAGCGCCCATCAGGTAAATGCGGTTCTCGAAAAACGGGGATCCCCCATTAGCCCCGAGACGACAACGACGACGGCATATGCGGGCATGCGTGCGGTTGCGTCATTTGGCATTCGGCATTAGAACGCACTGTGCTGAGACTGAGACTGAGGATTGGAATTTCCCGTAGCCCAAAGTCCGATACGGTAAGGTGTGGTTGAGAAAATTAAAACGAATGAAACGAATTAAATTTCATCCGCGGTGCGTTCGGGCGTTAAGTCGTTATGGAGGTCTTGCGTTGTGCCGATGAATTTACCCCATGTGTTGTGCAGGGCTGAGGGTGTCCTTTGGGTTTGTGGTTTACAAATAAAACTTAACCCAGTAGATTGATTCCGGCACGTGAGATTTAGCGTTGAGTGAACACACAAAGTCTAAAACACATATCACACCCAACAATCTGAAGGCTACAATGGTACGCATTCGCCAATTGGTAAGCTTACGCCTTAGTTTGTGCATCATTAGTAACCCTACTTAACATCGCTGTCCCGGGGGTTAATCGTCATTTAAGCACAGTGGACCTGCCCGCTGCTGGATGGGACGAAAATGAGACTCACTGCTCACCTTGCCAGAACTACTGGCCGGGGCAACGGGGTCTCGAGTTTCTTCCACTGACAGCATTAAGCAACGACAATTTATGAACGTTTGACTTGCTGGTTTTTTCCTTCGCTGCATGAAATGTGATCCATGGCCCACTCGATGGTGGTGTTGCGCTTTTTTTCCCCATGGTGATAACGACCGACAAGACCGAAAAGCTGCTACAACCACAACGAGCCCGGTCGAAGCTTGCATGCAGAGAAGGAGACAGGGAAAATCCAGATACAACGACTATGGTGGGTTCGCTCTTCAACCTACACAATCTCATCTCGTTCGCATTTTTTCGCACCTCCCACAATGCCCGCCCCACCAGCAGCTCCAGCAGCGCCAGCACCTGCCGAAAGCATACGCGTCGCATCGTAAAGACTGTCACATTTCAGCAAATTATTTAAGAGATTACCGTTCTTTATAATGCTGCGGCTGTGGCTGGGCGCGCTTTATCGTGGCGCGTTGGTGGTTTTTGTGCTTTGCAGCGCCGCACACACACACACCACTTTCGGGTGTAATGTTTTTTTTTTGGGTTTCCAGTTTTACTGGTGCGTGTGTGCATTGTTTTTCCCAAGGACTTACACATTATTATGGATTATGCTCCATAGGCACAGCACGGTACAATCTACTATGTCGCATATTTTCGGTGAGATCGGGCTTCTGTTTTTTGTTGTTTGTTCGGCTGCTGGTTTGACAATTTGTGTACCCCCTTGCACACGGGAACGAACGAGGGCGGCCGGTAGTCTGCGGCTGATAAATGAGAGCTTCCAGTTTCATTCGTTTTCATAAGCGTCGTCGAGAGTGAAATTGAAAATATGAAATACGGAAGCTTCCGAGAGCTTACAGGTGGGCTTGAGCATTGTTCCGATGCCATTTATATTCATTCCCAAAAAAAATGTATGTCTAGACTGATTAGCTATTTGTAACGCACCGTACAAAATTCTGTGTAACAAGAATTGCAGAACTTCAGGCGCCCCATTATCAAAGTAACCTTTCATTTCATTTATAAACCACTCAAGCTATCCATCCAATTTACGAGAAATCCTCCGTTCAGGGAAAATCCTACCAATAAACAACGAGACTCGCTTGTTGAACTGCACCTAATTGCTATCTAACTCTTTGAGGCACACAGTTTTCCACGTACACTCGTAACCCGAACCTCACGGAAACAATATTAGTCTAGCGGGGTAAAACCCTACCGGTAACAGGCGTAATGAAACTCGTCCCAGATAATCTCTCCATTTCATCGAAATTCAAATTGATCTTACCGGACCGTACATCCGTCAGGTATCGGGTACCGCTCCTTGAGTGTGACTTCCGGTCCGAACGTACAGCATGCCACACTGCCGGCTGGCCCATCGCATCCCGCACATTCATGAAACTTGATGGAGAAAATGAAAAATTAAGCACTAATAAAAACCAGGCTCACCTCAACAAAGCACACCGGTCCGGCACGTAAAATGGTAAGATCTGTTCCGTCGGTGCGCGTACTTGAGCGCGTTTCATCTCGAGAATTTATGATCCCTTCCGTGCCCTCGAGCTCGCCGGTGCCGTGGCAACGACGCTCGCTAAGAAGCCTACGAGTGTCCAGGGACACTTTCCGCGTACAACTCCACGACTCCCGGTTTGCCAGCGTGAGTGCAACAAGAAGGAGCGAGAATAAAATAAAGCCCCTAACCAACGGAAATGTAGTGCCCGCACCATTTCCGAGGACGGCCGGATCAAGGTGAGCGGCCGAGACTGCCGCCGACGACGACGAAGGCCATGGAGAAACCACTTAGAGCACATCTTACGCTGGCTCTTGCGGGGGCCTCCGTTAAAGGACCGGGATAGTAACTGTACGGAATCTTGCCTGGGCACGCAACACCGCAACAAAAAGCCGACCGGAAGCGACCATACTGCACTGGCACACCGAGGCCGGGAAGAGGGAAGGAAGGGAAGGAAATCTCCCTCCCGAGCGAGTGAAAGTACCCGCCCGAAAGGCACGTAAGCTTGATGGGGAAAGCGGATCATAAATGAAAATAGCACGTTGCTGAGACGCATTGGCTCCCGGTCCGGAATTTATGTCCGCCGAGTTAATTGTGTTCTTGTGATTGAGAGGACACCGAAGTGACATTTCTCTCCTTCCCTCAAAACAGACAAACACACGCACACTACCGCACATATGCACACCACACATGCCGTAGCGTAGCTGGGGTTGCGCTGGCTGCGAATGCCGAACCGTCTCCGCTTCGGTTGCGGTTGGTGGGTCAGTAGCAAAAGGACACGACCTCACAGTTGCGGCCCAGTTGATGGCGTATCCCCCATCCGTTCCGTATGGTTGACGGACGGGTTTGATGTGCATGCTTCATCCATCGGTGACCAACACAGTATGGCGATCCCGGGCGCATTTAGCCGCTTCTATCTGGCTGTCGGTTCCTTCAAAATCCCTCCACCATGTTCGCCATCACACACAGCTACACACACATTCGGCACACGTACACATTCACACGCAAGAACAATGCGCCTGGATTTGTTGGCATCCAATTTTGGCTCGGTGAACTTTGATGAAGCTGCCCTTGATGCCGCACCGATGGTCTCGAGTGACAGATTTGAGGTTAGGATTGCGTGCATGAACAATCGGATGCTTGATGCCGGGCACTGTACCTGACGATCGACAGCTGTACTTAGACTGTGCGCTGCATTAGCAAGGGTTTGCAGTAGAAAACAATTCGCCCAACGCCCAACGAGCTTTATCGGTAGTTTTAGTGAGCTTACCTTCCATTTTGAAATTATTATCAATTGTGTGGCCTCAACCTGTGATACGATGAGCAGCCACAATAGTGCTATTCCAACCCACAATCTAAATTATTTCTGTTAAATACGGGCCAAAATTAATTACAAAAAATGTTGGACAGTAATTTACATGTAACTTTGTGAGAAATAACACGTTCTAAAGCATTTAATAGAATTGCAAACGAAATTAAGTTATCAAAAAAAGTGATTACTCGTTTCAGAGTAACAGAGTTAACTTCTGTGCTAATGTTAAATTGGAATAAAAAACTCTCGAATGATTTCCAAGTTATTTAGGTTAAAAATTACAATTAAAATGATGGTTTGTTTAAATCAGACTTACAATTAATTGTCGACAAAGACTTTATACAGTCATGCGGCTTTACTTTACAGGAAATTTTTCATTCATACGAAGAACTTCACAATATTTTAGATGTATGAAAGGTTAAAGAAAGGTTGAAAAACCTATTCCTGTTCATAAACAAAGAAAGTTTTATGTCATTTATTTTACAGACTAAAGAATTTCAATATAATGATCAAATAGATGAAAGATAGATCTTCACCATACGACAAATCGTGGCGAAGATGGCCGAGTAACAGCTACAATTCAACAATTTCTTCATTGATATTAGCCAACAAACAACTAAACGACGCATTGAGCTCATTTGAAGTCCCGATCAAGCTTATCAGGCTTGAAAGAATGAAAATTACCAAACTTCACAAGTCAGGTAAAGGTTGCTACAATTAAAAGAGACGAGCTTACCTGTCTTCTCTTCAAGCTGGCGGTAAAGAGGGCCTTCCCAGACTCGAAGATACGCTACTGACATAGACATCATAGACACCCCTCTGGTTATAGACTAACGCAATGAAAACCAAATAGTGACAAACACCGATTTACACAGAGGGGATGTACAGATAGTCGATAGTTAAACATAGACTCTAATGAAAACTGAGAAACTTCTTCTCAGTTCGAAAGAACTCAGTTCTTCCTCTCGTTCGAGAGGACAGATGCTTAGAAGGACTTTACCCTCTCCACAACTGTCCAGAGATGTGATTTTAGGACAGAAGGGGCGTGATAGGATCAAATTGAGATCGAATGATGACGTTGATGCAACCTTCAGAACAGCCGGGATAAACAGACGAGGGCGGTAGACCGTGAGCGGTATTCAAGGTTACTACATCAGGCCTAGCCCGAACCGCATTCGTAGTGCCTGACAAGTAAGTAATGAAAGTATTATAATGTTATCGATTTATGACAGAAACTCTGTTCTCCCCATAGCCACAATATTTCAGAGATAATTCTTTATCTATCTTTTTTTATTAAGACTTTCTATTCTTTATCAATATTCATGACTTTTGATATTATTTATTTACCATGGCATTATTTCCAAAACATCCTTTTATTATCCTCACAAAATAGCTTCTTATATGTTATCAAGAGCAACACATTCTTTGCCTTTCTTAGACTTTTTTCGAGATATTGTGGTCAACACGTTCAAGCTTCCTGGAAAGTACAAACAAAGAAAAAACCTCAAATATACTACATGCACAAACACGATGTCTGGCGTTAAAGCTAATCGTCTCTCGTTTCGTTTTCCTGCAAACAAATCACCTTCATTATTCAACGTCCTTCTAGACACCTCTGCCTTACATCTACAAAAACAGTCACTTTCAAGCTTCTTTCAAGCCGAGCGTTAAAAAAACCACCTCCCAAGCCCACGTGCCCACATGCCCGAAGAACAAAGACCCGGGTTGTGCCCGGTTGTTTAACAAGCCATGCCCACAAAACCATAAGCTGGCATTCACCGTTGCACAATCCGACATCCATCGTCCGCACGGTCTTAAGTGACCAAGAAAACCGCCGGAGATGCAAATCATCCCACCGTGCCCGTGCAGCAGGCGGCCACCTTCGTGCATGGAATTTCTGAAGAAACCGAGCGCTGGCTCGGCATCGTGCGCTACTGCTCAGCAGGGAGAAATTGAATATCTTATAACATTAGCATATGCTTATGTGGAGGCGTGCGTCTGCCGTTGGCACTCAAATGCGTCCCAGATGCATGTTTACCGGTTGTACGGCGATGCGAAGATCTCGTACTAACCCAAACTCGATCGTTTTATGTCTTTCGTGGCGATGATGGGAGCACCAAAAGAAAAAAAAGAAGAAAGATCTCCCTCACCCAAACACACGGGAACGGCTCCAAAAAACAAGCTATACGTGGCTAACTTCATTTTGACGCACTTTTCGATGCTTCTAGCTTTTTCTTGCTCCGGGATGCCGGGATTCGGTGTACTCTCGATGCAATTCTCCTTCCCGCTTGTGTTTGTCTGAGTTCCAAAAGCTAACGATCTGCTTATCATTCGACTCACTCTCACACACACATGTGCTCATGCTGGCTAAAGTTTGTGGCGTGCAGGTGTGCAAGGATATTTGCTCATCGAAAGTGATCCTTCTCCGGTTCCATCCTCCAGGCATCCGGCAGGATCAATGAGGGATGAAGATATGGCCATAAAATTTAACATAATTTGAAGCGTTTTACCAACTTGCTACCGTACAACCTTCGAACTTTAGCAGTCACACACACACACACACGAGCGTCTCCAGCCACCATCACCACCACCACCTAGCTTGTCTCCCAGTCGAGCAATGCTCGTAAATAGTACCGTTCCCGATGGTGCCATTGTTTCTGCCAACCGAGCAACTTCGAAGGACGAACATCACAAGCGCATACTTTTCGGTTCACGTTTTATCGGCGAAAAACTTCAATCCACTGCTCTGTGGGGTGTCGTTTCTTTCTTCGCCAGTTCGTTGATTTTTTTTTCTCCTTTACTGCAGAAGTTTACGCTCCAAAGTACAACCGCTATGCACGCTGTACATTATCGGAGTTTGTAAACGCAAAGCCACCACACCACAGACACCAAAAACGGCGCTGGATATGACTGTCGAGTGAAAGCGCCTTCCTTTCTTGCGATCGTACCCACCTTACCACCTTTCCGTATCGTCTTTCCGCACGGTTTACCTCGGGTCCAACCATCCAACAGTTCGTGCCCGTTGATGATGTTATGAAATGTTTCACGCTTTCGCGCCACAGGGAACACCACGGTGTGTGTTGATGAAATGGTGAATATTTCTGCGAAAACAACATTACCTTACCGACGACGACGACGACGCTCGGCCCTCAAACCATGATCCGAAAACTGTGGATCAAGAAAGACAACTTCATATTTCGACAGGTTGGTTGCCTCCGAAAAAAATGCTAAGAGGAGTGTGTTCTTATCGGAGTGTTGTTTCTTGTTCGATGCGTTCCCGCCCGGCAGAAGATGGATGTTTCCTTTGACGGCATATCAATTTTCAAAAACGCAGCAGGCGATGGCTGTGATGAAGCTAAAAGATGAAGCACTCCGCCGATGTGGGTAATGCTTTCCATTTCTTTTTCTCACACTTGCACCGAACAAGAGCGCACATCGAATGCATTCCGTTTGCAACATTCTGGCTGGGTGGGTGTTTGTTGTGACGGGACCACCACACAAATGGAACTACTCTATCTGTAAACTGTGAAACTATGAAATGGGCAAGTAAAACATGTTACAGGCGACTCTAATACAAAGCATTGGTTGCTTTCTTCCCATGTTTACAGTACATTCGATGGGTGCTTTGTTCACTTCAAGGACGAGATGCGGACGAGAGATCACAGTAAGCTATTTCGCTAAAAGGATTTCGCACCATTGTCTGATCGCACTGCGGATTTTCTAAATTGAATATTTTTCATATGGTTTGTAGAGGAAAAAAGGCAGCCATCAGTATCCAGAATATTGTGCATCACAATTTAAAGAATAATCATACGCGATCTATCGTTTGTGAATATGCCGACTTTTAAGACTAACTTCCGTTTGTTCTTTTCAATATGATATGCGTCATAGTACGCCGAAAGTTATGCAATTTGCGTGACAGTTTTATTCTTGCCTACGCGTTACTTAATGAAACAGCTCGTAACAGCTCAGCGCCTAAATATATGCAAAATTTAAATTATTGTTGAATCTACCTTCCAAATTACGACCTTTTGCTTCACTTGGCGAGAAAAAATGCAATGACAATTTAAACAGTAAATTCACATAATTAAAACCACCCATAATTCCAATTGTTTAAATGAACATTTTTTGTATTTTTCAACACTAACGATTAAAATAAGGATGCATCCATCCTTTCGCTGCACAAACCATTCACGTCAGATTGCCAGTGTTATTTGTTCACTTGCAAGACACGTCATCTTCCGGCCGCTTAACACTGCAGGGGGCACATTCAACCGTGTGCAACGGTATGATAAACTGGTGGCCACAGTTCTTCTGACGTCACGCCGCCTGATAGAAATAGTACCACGACTCGAAAACTGAAGGAATTAAACACCCCAAGCCTTCTCCGTACGCTAGGACGTGGAATTCAAATATGTAATGGCACGCTCTCATATTCATATGCACTCATGTATAGATATTGCCGATGTTCAAATATAAATAGATTATTACTACCGTCATCATGCCCATCCCGTTGCCATCCGGGCCATGTTTGAACAGTAGAGTGAACTTTAACGATGCTCTGGACGCTTTGCCTTGGGACACAAAAGCGCTGGCAGATACACATATACCGAACGCCCGTTGCCCTTCCAAATCGACCCAAGGAGGCAAGACTGAAGAAGAATGCAAAGACGAGCAGTGCGAGAGTGTGTGCAGTCATGTGGACATTTTTCCTGAGGAAAAGACACCCCCATTCACACATCGTCTTTGGCAAGAGGAATTCTGCCTCCGTTTCCGCTTCCTCCGGCTCGCTCCAGGAAAAGTCGGTTTGAACCGGTTGCGTGGAAATGATGATACGATGAAATGGTGCAGAAATTGCATCGGATGCCATCGCGCTGGGCGAGGGACCGGTAAAGAAATTCCGAAAGCTGTATCTGTATCCCGTCACCAAAAAGGAAACCATTTCCAGGCGCACGAGCGTGTTGGGGATGAACTTGTTGAAGATAATACTTCGATACACCAGCATTCGAACTGGTGCCCTGGCAGGGCCGATCGAGTGTGTGGACCAAATGGGATGAAAGGGGTTTTTTTTAAAATATTCATACAAATCTCCTAGAATCATAGTTTGTGCAGCACTGGTCCGACAACATGCAACCGAACATGGCCACTCGACCTTACTTAAAGATTCCGGCGTTCTTCGTTTTCTTCGTGCACGGGATGCACTTGACAAGGCACTCTCGAACGCTACGGTGTTACGGGTTTGGATTGTAATATAAATCGGATACAGCGCAACACTAAATAGAAGACTCTTGTTGCTAGCTCGTACCAGATAAGCTGGTGTGAGATTTCTTTTGTATCATCGAGAATCTACCGAAAGTATCCGCTTCCGGCGAAAGTGGTAGCAATTTACATCGAGTGCTGTGCCCACGCCCAGTTTCCTGATGTATCCAGATGCATCTATTCGAGACAGTATACTGACCGAACGCATCTCCGTTGCCTTCGGGGTACACTAATAACGTTGGCCGAAATTAACTTGCACGCTACATTTCCCGAGCGAGCAGACGGAACACGGTTGACGAGTCAAACCCTACTCCATCTTTCGTTAATCATCCACCAGAATCCACCATAATCCGTTCTGTTTGAGCTAAAAGTCCATCAACCAAAACCGCGGATGTCGCGTGGTGCAACTGCATCTACGTACTGTGCAGTCGTGTGCTGCTTGTCATAAACACACACACACACAAGTTTTAATAAATTCACCCTATCTTCCTCGTCACGGTCCGGATGATGGACTAGGACCAGCCACTCTCGAAGTTCAAACGCGCCACCAGGATCTCGGTGTGGGACGTGCCGAAGTTTGAAGTTGACGTTCCAGATGTGCGGCGTTTGCCTAGCCGGACGCGGTGACACTAACAAGAAAATGGCTCAGATCGCTCAGAAAAGCTTTTGGCGTTGCAGCCACAGCGCGCCCTGACAGCCGACAGTCAGCCGAAAGACCCAACTCAGGAGATCAAGCGAAAGACGACATGACATCAGCCAGGCGTCGACTATATGTGTGTTTACGTGGTGTGTGCGATGGTACGCGATGAATAATGTTAGGAAATTATGATTAACTGCATACTGTGTGTGTGTGTGTATGAAGGGGGACGGCTCACATTTTCCACTCACTGTCCGCTGTGCATCAAAATCCTCTTTTATGCTGCGAAATGTCTCCTTCCACCCGTTTTGTTTGGGCAAGCTGGTCTGGTAAGCAATATTTGCTTGCGTTACCGCTACGTTGCAAAGTCGCCTCCCTAACACGGCCATGAAGCGCATTATGCTATGCAAAATGGTGGCGGTTTTTTTTCGTTGTTGTTGTTGCTTGCCCTCCTTCTCTCATCTACTCACCCCTTCACTTCCTGTGTGAGTTTTCCGTGCCGTTGGCATCCACCGGTAAACCACGCTTTCCATCTAACAATGCACTCACGTGGCTTCACCATCCGGCAAAAAGGGCATATCGTTCACATCCGTTCCCTGTTGTTCGCGTTCGGTGTACACACACCCTCCCGATACTCCAACACCCATCTCCACGCACAGAACCCAGCACTGAATGTCCTTTGTAATGATGAATAAATTATAGCGAATTACAAACGGCGTGAAACTGTGAGGGGTTCTGGTTGCCGAGTTGACAGACGACTGCCGCGGTAGCGACGATGGAGGTAATGACGGTGGAAACAAAAAAAAACACACACACACAACTGCACAGCTCCTCTGCATGGGTGTCGCCAGGGGTCAGTGAAATGACCGAGGGTGACATTTTCCGGTTCCGTTTAGCCAAACCCGGGAGTGACCGGTCGGATGACGTAGGGTGACGGTTGAACGTCATTTACGGTGAGCCTCGCGAAGCCATTTTTCCAACGCAGCCCATTTTGAGTGGTGAGCTATGGTTTTGCGTCAGTAACGAGGGCGAGTGTTACTTTGAAAACTCGCTACTCGGTCGGATGGATGACGAATGGCCAGGCGCAACATCACACACTGTTGACGATGAAAAGGGAAAACTGTGCAATCAGCGAAAACTTCCACAAGGGCCTTAAGAAATGGAAGGTGTCAACGTGGGTGACCGACGGGAATGATAAGTTATCGAAACATTATTAAGTTTCTAGAAGCACAGGTCACAAAAGCAAGCAATAACGATGTTCTAAACGCCCAAATGTATGCAATCCATAATGCACACGAATTCTATATAACAACATCGATTCCTTCCAACACACTTATCAATCCAGCGCTTTACATTGTTGCCATTACAACTCTTCCCACACAGAAACACACACACACACACACGCTCGTTTGTCGCCGTTTGTCTCCAGTTGCGTGTGTCCGCCCATCAGGCACCCATCGAAACGCGTTCCCTCACGTGGGTGCACGGTTTTGGTGGTCGTCTGCTGTCGCTTTTTGATAAGAATGATTAAATAACGGTAATGATAATGCTAATATTGCATGCCTCCGTCACATTTGCTTACAGTTTGATGCTCCCACCCAGTACGGAGCGAGTGTGTCCTGGCAATCACCCCTATAATGGAAGGATCACTCCCTGTTTTTCTTCGGCTCCGCACGGGAACACCATGTTTGCTCGGCTCACCATTTTAACGCTAATGGGACGATTCGTGTTTTCAGTCAATACTATCAACGTAATGGCGGAACGGAATGGGATGCGTTTATGCTGGAGGTTTATTTTCTCTCCCAGGTTCACTATCGTTAGCGAAGGTGTGAAAAGAGAGCAAGCAGTGGATAATTGTTTGTTTAATTTGTTAAACTGTATTACTCGATATGATTATTATCCACGGTTGATGTAGAAGAGCATGAAAACAATAGAAAAAACTGCCCAGACACTTGTTTTTATTTTGCGTTAAGGTATAAGGACATCCAATAATGGATATTGTGAGCTTTATGTAAAAAAAAAAAGCTTCTACCAGCTCACGTGTTACCGATATTAATCTCTTGCAAATCGTCAGCGGCCAGTCTCTTCCAATGAGACGGTTGCATCTCCGATACCTTTTAACGAACCGATAGAGCAATTTATTTTCCGTTTCCCCTTTCGCTTCCAACCCCAACTGCCTTCCCGCTTCATTCCCGCGCGATACCGAAAGTGGAAGATGTTTCGACACACCAGTAGCGGACGATTTTGCAGGCTCAAATTGAATTTTATTTTAATTAAAATCTCAGACAACAGCCAATTAAAATTCAATTATTTCTGAAAGATAGGATTTTGTGAATACCTTTCATTGGCACCGCTTCACCATTTGGTCCATCTCCTGCAAGATTCTACCGCTCGCAAGAAGCTTCGAGTGCAGCAGTAGCAGCAGCTGCAGTAGTAGCATCGACGCTCGGCATCCAACCCCTGTGACAGTTGCGTCAGCTACCTTCGCTCGGCGACCAGCTCGGGCATATTTCCGTCCACATTTGCTGCATGTCACTGTGCACCCCATGCAGGCGTCTTCGTCTTCTTTTCTAGCTCACCGACGCTCGATTCTTTCCATTCCGGTACAGTCCCGGAAAACAGCAGCCCGCCGGCACAGATTATTGCCACTGCTTTCGAGTGTCACAAAGCTTTCAAATCGTTCCTCGGGTTCCTGCAACCCTTTTGCCAAGATCCGGTACCGAGTTTTCTCGCACTGGTTCTTCTTCTTCCTCTGTTCGGCCAACTTCCTTTCCAGCCTACCGTTGATAGCTTACAAGTTGGGTCTGTCACACTGTCGCGAACGTTCCCACCACGATCTTTCCCCCAATTTATTTTGCCCGGTGCTCTTAAAATGAAAATTAAATTTATTTTAGGTTTCCATTTTGTCCCCCACTCACTCGCTCCGACCTGATACTGTTGCAAGAACAGGGCGGGACGGACGATGAAGCAAAAAAAAAAAGAATGTAGCAGAGCCATGAAACATGCCCACTCTCCCACATGAGGATGAGCTGTGCTTGGGCTTTTTATTGAAATTTGCCGCAAGTCGCTCGGGTTCTAGCAAAACCACGACCGCTGTCCAAGGTTGAGCGCAGGTGGGAGTGGCAAATGAATTCTCATCATCGCCCAAGCGGAATAGGCTTCCCTTTTGCTGCTTTCAAATAAGATGCAGCAGTAGAGAGAGAAAGAGAAAGAGTAAAAAAAGAATCCACTATTTAGAATCTTCACCCGCAATAGTTGGAAAAACCCGGTCCCGGAGAAAATTCAAGTGAGCTTTCAGTTTTCATCAATTTAGGCGGGGGAAAATACAAATGGAAAGCTTGTCAATGTTTTCAATTGAAGGGGTTGAAATAAAACGCAAACAAACCGTTGCATTATTGTAAAGGATAGACGACCACGGACGGGAAAAATGGGTTTCAATAGCTGGGTCCTTATGCTTAAGTGCAAGTGCTTGATATGTATATTGCGCTATTTAATTACACGCGAAACATTATTAGTTTATAATTACAGATATGACTAAGGGAAATGAAAACAACGTCGTTTGATATTCAGAAGTGTATTTGTTTTGCGTTAACCACAAAACAACTTTAATGTAAAGCTGTTATTTTTTAGATGATTTTAAAGAATCTTTTTATCGGAACTTTCGTGTAACAAATTTTCGTACTTTATTCTAAATTTTCTACTACATTTTGTGGATCTCTCATCCTAGTTGCTTATCTTATGTGTCATACCTTTATGGTAAAATACCTTCTGACACGCTTAAAACGCTTGCGAAGCGTTTTGCACTAACAGCAGTGTTTAATCAATGTGTCAAATACATTTAAATACATTTGCGAAGCGTACACCCGAATGAAACGCGAGGCCGGTAGGATTTTATTGAGGATCAATGCGACGAAGACAAAGTACCTGTTTGTCGGAGGCTGTTTCCGTGGTAGAGCACGACTCGGATGCAGAGTATTAGTTAACGGCGATGATCTCGAGGTAGTAGAGGATGTTGTAACGTATTTGAAACAAACGATTATATTCTTTATATATCTTGGGCTTCCCTAGCTTTCCTGTAGCGTCTTTGGGAAGGGAGAAGCTGTCAGAAACAGACGCGACTTTTTTGTGCTCCCGAACTTTATTCGTTTTTTAACTCGCTATTCGAAAGAAATTACCGAAATTATACAGTCCACTGAAGAACAGAGGAGTTTTGCTACCTTGGCACGATCGTAACTTCGGATAACAACGTATGCAGCGAAATCCGAAGGCACATTGTTCAGGGGAATCGTGCCTACTATGGGCTCCACAAACTTCTAAGATCTAGAAGACTCCAACAACGCACGAAATGCGCCATATATCGCACACTGATACGGCCGGTAGTCCTCTACGGGCACAAGTCCTGGACTATGCTGGCGGAGGACGCCAATGCACTCGCCATTTTCGAACGGCGGGTGCTACGGACTATCTTTGGCGGTGTGTGCGAGCAGGGCGTGTGGAGAAGGAGAATGAACCACGAGCTAGCTGAGCTGTTTGACGATGCAGACATCCTGACGGTTGTCAAAGCCTGAAGGATACGCTGGTTTGGGCACGTGATGAGGATGCCGGACTCATGACCAGTTCGGCACGAGGCGTAGAGGAGCACAGCGAGCTCGTTGGCTAGATCAAGTGGATTCAAACCTGATGGAGCCATGAACCATGTTTCCTGGAGAACGATTGAACATCAGGCCATGTTTACTAGACGTGCTCCCTAGCAGCAGATCAAGAAAGAAGACAGAAGAAGAAGAAACATTTATAAACATGCTTTCCTCGGTATATCTATATTCATTTTTGTTTTCTTCTTGCTGTATAATAAGGATAAATTATCGTTAATGATTTCCAATTCTTATTTGCATTTTACTACTCTTTGTTTTCATGTTTATCTAACTCTTTATATTTGTTTTGTTAGTTACCTGAGCTATATTAATGCACATTATTCCTTACTCATTTTAAAACATTCGTAATTTTTTTTTTCTTAAATTAAAAACATTTGCTTCATAATTAAAATCAGCAATTCATAACTTGAATGCAATTAAAATTATGAAAATAATTTGCACCATCCAAAACCTCCTGACTGTCTGACACTCAACGCAAGAACTCTTTTGCGTTTCCCATTTCTTCAAGTTAATTATTAGTTTAAACTATTTTCAGGCTTCTGATCTGTACAGCCCGCTGCTGCTAATCACGATCTGCAACAAGTTTTTCGTGTACCTTGTACTGTCAACAGCGAGCCGGTTGACTCGGCTCAAGCAACATATTCTGCTCTAACCATTAGCCATTCTCAGACAGCTTCAGAAAGTTTCGATGCGCGCCCATCGTGCCGACATTCACACACACACACACAGGCGCTCGTGTCGTTTTTGCACAGGTGCTTACTGTTGCTGCTGCTGCTAAGCGAACAAACCGAGTGCCGACTACCGACGGCATAACACTTTTACCCCGAGTGTGTGTGTGTTGATTGGATAACTCAATTTAGCGTCGAGGTAAAATTTTGCCTCGTCTTAAAATGTTCAATTTACCGTGTGCCGTGGGTAAGCCGGGCCGACGGTCGACGGGATGCATTTCGCATCCTTTCGTCTCTGCAGCATTAAGCAGCATTGCTCTGGTTCGGTTCGGCCGTATGCGGAGCAAGTTTCTGCTTCGTCGAACGAGACACGCGAGCCGAGTTAGTGTCTGTGGCCGTTTGTTTTTTTCTCTCTCTGTCTACCTCTCAATGCTCGATTTTCGCACACACGGCAAAATGTTGCTTTTCTTTCCACGTGTGCCTTCTGCAGAGGGTATCGGCGAAAACCGCCAAAAACCTATGCCCACGCTAGTGACGTGGGAGATGAAATCCATAATTTATGCTTTCATTACCCCCATAACTAATGCAAATCCCGTGTAACGATGAGAACGAGAACCCGGCAGTATCTTTAACTGTATTTTCGCCATATTTTAGCACGTAATAAGTTTGCCGTTTCATGGGCTCAGCGATTTTCGGCCACCCTGGTATTCGCTCGCGAGTGTACGGAAGCTTTCGGCGATGTATCGGATACCGAGTGTGTCTGGGCGTGTGTTTGAGTGTGTGTGTTTTTTTTTGTGTTTCTATCTCTCCCCAGAAGATCATGGTGCGCGAGTGTTCGAGGAAGCTTACCGTAAAGACAGTAGCCCGAGAATTCGAAAATCCGACACGGGATTCACCTTCTGGCGGGCTACGTCGGCAAACTCCGACAGACCAACCGGATACAGCCGGTTTATCGGGCGGTGGTGAATGGCTTCCGCGATGCGCTACTCGCACACGCTACACGTGTGTATGTTTGTGGGTACTCGGTTCGAATAATCTCGCGGTTTTCATGCATGCATTACGCTGTACACACGAACTGTGCTGCAGGCAACGAGTTCGTGCTGCTATAGGCACGTGATTGACGAACTTTTTTTTTGCTATCCTCCGTACTGCTCTGCTCCAGCTGCACTGCACACTTTGCAGCACAGGGTGCAAAATTCATCCAAATGAACAAGTTTAGTAACTGATAGTAGCTAACTTTCTTTTCTAAAACCTCGGGGCTTTTCACGTGGCTGCCAGTGTTGAAGTAGCATCTCGTACCGCATCCATCATTGCTAGTTTTCATCGCAAAGTAGCTAAACTTTCCTTCCAACACACCGGCAGGCACAAGGTACGTGCTGATTTGAAAGGGTTTTTTTTATTTCCCTCGGATCGAACTGCTCGATGGAGGCGCCTGGTGGTTTGTACAACCTTTTTTCACTCGTTACAATTGTTTAAAAAAACACTTTTTCTGGGAATCAAGCAACGCTTTTCTACTTCCAAGCAAGCTTCTGCTGCTGCTACTGCTGCTCAGTCGTGCCGGTGGGATAAATTTAATGTTTTAATTTGCACTAACTAACCCGAGGTCCAAGCCCGGCGACCGACTTTGCCCCCTGACGAGATCAAGATACGACTTGCTTCGCTTAATTTGGCTAAACTGATAACAGATTCTACCAAAACACCGGTTTCGGTGCAAACAGATTGACTACTTCTGCTGCTGCTGCTGCTGCTCAACTCTTAACTGGCTCCCGGTACCAGCAGTGCAATTCAATTTTGAAAGCAGATAAAACAATTTCACCATTGAAGTCGAACTTTTCATCTTCGGATGGACTGGATGGTCCGGTTAAGATAGAAGGGGATGGGGGTTAAGATGAAGCAGGTGGGGAGTCTTCAGCCAACCAACCAAAGTAACGGTTCCTTGCCAGCACCTCGACAGCACGAGGGCACAATAATTCTAACAAATATTCTGGCCCGTAATGAACCCACCTAAATTGCATTATCCTTGGCGCAAAAACCGAACAGCAGAAATTACTGTCGTTTACTCCCCCGCCCACACTCGCTGCCTATCCCGGCCCACCGTTCAGCATATCACAAAGATGAGAAGTTTTTGCCAAATTAATTCCATTAGCAAAAATGATGCAGCAGCACGACGATGCCTGATGAACGTACCACCGTGATGGAGCCGGTCATGTGACTCGACCGGAATGAATTGGAAACATACAAACAGCACGGTACAGCAAACTTTATACGTGCGTGTGTGTGTGTGTTTGTGTCGGCAAGCAACTCAGCTCATTGTCTTCGTCTTCGGATGGGTGTCTGGAGTGTTGATTTTGCTCTATGCTGATTTCTTTTAACTCTGTGTACGAGAGCATCCCGCATCCCGCTGTCTTCAGGGGACATGTATCCACTATCAAATTTGTCACACGTGAACACATCAGCACAATCAGAACAAAATGTAAGACATCCGAATGGAGGGGGTAGGGTTTTTGGGGTGAAAATACTATTTGATAATGCAACAGAGTGTTGTTATGCTTCGCAGAATTGCTGTACAGCTGGGTCGGGTGCCCGAAAAAAGGGCCACAGCAAAGATAAACAACCATGAAAACGTTTCGGATTGATTTGATGATGCATTGTAGCTTTCTAAGGAAAGCTCTATTTGCCTGCTCAAACCTAGAATCACATCCAAAGGGTGGTTTAATTAGAGATAAAGTGAGAAACTGTTGATTTATATCCACTTGTTTGTGGTGCTCGCCTTGCAATAGACAACCCATTTTTCTTCATCAAGCTTTTTGCTTTCCAGTGAAGCACACCGAAGTCAACAACCTTCAAACTTTCGCCATCGTTATCCTCATCATCTACGCCCGTAGCTCAGTTACTATCGCGTATCTTTTGCCTCAATCGAGAACTTTTATGCTGAGAAATTCTAAATCATCACTTTCGCCCGTGACCCTTATCCCAAAACCCGAGCTTCTTTCGAAACAATCTGTTCCACTGCTTCCATCCGGTGGGTTGCAAAAATTTTCACCGAAACAAATATTAATTTTTCGCGTCCCTTGCTCAAAAAACGAGTAAAAAAACACGACAACGGGAACGTTTTACAAATCTGACACAAAATAAAAACAGAAGAAACAAAAGCTACGTTTTTACGCTTTTGTTTTCTATTTTGCACTGCCTCAAGCACAACCAAGCAAAAATGGCTCATAACTGGTTTGCTAGATCGGAAACGACCTTTTGACACGAGAAAGTTCGCAGACAGCGCCGTTTCCGCTTCGTTGTCGCAGCGAACGAAACAAAAAACCTTTACTTTTATTCTACGCTTACCCGTATGGTGGCACCCAACAGGCTGCGCGTGTGTAAAAAGCAAGAGAAAAAGAGAGAGAGAGAACCAAAAAACAACAAATTTTAAATCGCTCGGGAAATCGCAAACATGAGCCGCTGCCAAATGGTAGGATTACGGCCAAAGCTCTCCACAGCCTTAAAGCCCATTGGCAGATTCAAGATAGGCTGCATCACTGAGCTGACAGTGTGAACCTTGCTTATCCGTGTGGCTCGGGACGACGAAAAAAAAAAACATTGGGCCTGTCTCTTGATTTGCTTTCCGCCTGCCAAAGATCCCCATGCCGATGATTAATGTAGCTACTGCGGGAACCGTCTTAGCAGTCGCTCTAAGGTGTATGAGCGGTAGATTCGCGTCCTATTTTATGAGACTTTTGCAAACACCACAAAGAAGGTCTTTTGTTGTGCACGATCCAAAGGGTGCGGTAAAAGTTGGTTAATTTGAGGTTAATTTTGCAAAATGTCATAAATCATTGCGAGCTCAAAGTGCCATAATTGTTTTGATGGGATTTATGGTTTTGTAAAACAATTGGAGATGCAAAATGCAGAAGTTGTGACTTTTTATTTCTCGCTCTTTTTCTCGCAATTTTTTCACAGTTTTTACTGGACTATTATTTTTATTAGGTAATTAGAAAGTCTTGGAAAAAACAATCTTCATCTTATGTCACTAAGAATTCCTTTCAGCTCGACAGCTCAGGTGACTTTTAGTTTATATGCATGACCCCGCTTGTTTTGTTCAGGTGGCTTAGGAAATTTACTGGATCTTATAAGTGCACAATAAGTCTCGAATTTCAGGGTTTATTATTGTTCTTTTATTTCTTTCAAAAATTGTCAAGTTGTAAGGTTTCAACAAATCCAGGAACCTTGTACATATGGACAGAAGACTCCCTATAAGCTATATGTGTGATATTGAAGTTCACGAAGATTGACAGGGTCCAGGAGGAGATACCATACGGAGCGCTCGTACAAGAACATCATGAGATGCCATAGTCCTGCTAGACACGTACGCACAGATGCCTCCGCGTGGCTGCATCCTTCGGTTTTGTCAACGGGTTTCTATATTTAACCTGAACATAGCCGAGTAATTGAGAATGACGATCTCTACGACTTATCCGGTGACCTCAACACCGTAAGACGAATACGTCTCGCCATAATCCGGTGAGCTGATCATGCTGTGAGAATTTCACCGGACAGCCTAGATCTATAAAGTCCGTTTAAGTTACCTACATGGAGACATTGAGTGATGGCGTTGACGTGACCGCTGGAACACCTGGCATATTGGATTGACAGGCGGCTGCACTAGACCGTGAACGGTAACTATTGTTATTGGAGCAGACCAAGACTGCGAATCGATTCAGGCGCCTTACAAGTTAGCAAGCTACTTTCATCCTACTTAAGGCCTACAGTAAACTTAATTCCAGTGGCTTCTAATACAATATATGAGCTTACAAATAATTTAAGTGATGAGATTGTCAAGTTTAAGCTCATTTATTGTGGAAAAAACATGGAAGTTTATGATGCGTTCAGCGAATCATCTGTCAAAATGGTAGGTCAATGGTCAAACGCTTGGGTATGAGTTCACATGATTAAGTTCAGCTACTGTGAATGCTCGACTGTTCAAGAAAGTGACTTAAAATTTTCGGACATCAAGCTTAAGTCATCATAGACCCCATAGCTGATAAACAGTTTCGTTTAATTTTCTTAGAGCTGTTTGAAAACATGTTTTGGAATTTAATAAGAGATTCGAAAAGATAAATCCAAAATTATTCCTTCTCTACTAAGGAAGCACTTCAACATCAAGCCTTCGAATACCACTGATCTTCATTCTTCCTTTCTCCAAACAGCTCAAAAAACATTTTCTCAAACAGCTATAACCAAAAAATCTAGATCTACGCTTTTGCCGATTACTTGAAGGCTTTCACCGGAATATCGACTCGAATTCAATACGCTATCGGTAGTCTAATTTATTGGATGCTTCTTCGCTTGTAGCTACCGTATCTACCAACACACGAAAGGGAAGCAAAAAATAAAAACGCTTCCCTAAATTATTATGCATTGCGGACACCCTATCAAGCGGAATGCGGGAGCAGTTTCTCTTAAATGGACTCTGATCCCTGCTTGCGCTGCCGGTGACATTTGTTCGTTACATCCATATCCGATGTGCAAAACCTGCGGCCCCGCCAAAAAAAAAAACTGCCGTCTGCCTTGATCAGTAACAACGACACGGAAAGTATGCCGGAGGATTAACGTTAATTTGTATCAGATTTTTCCCGTGTTCCATCTCTTCCGCGCGTGGGTGTAGGGCCGCACCGGGTCTCGAGTTACTTTTCGTACCAAATTAGTCAGCTGAGCGTTTCATCGGGCGTTTCGTTTCGAGAGTAGATTGCTTATTATGTCAGCAGTTTTAGCTTGCGCCGAACTCATGCCTCTTGAAACAGGCTCTTGAATATTGGTTTTGCAACACAAACCGAATGGAAATGGAAAAGAATAGCGAGTGAGCAGGCGCCCAACCAGTGTTTCAAATGAACGGCGAAACGGTACGCATCAGCCATGATTGTAGCCGGCTGTTGTGTCAAGTATCCCTTCCTAAGCCGTCCGTGGGGAGCGTAAGTAATCCTCTCGGAACGATACACGCAAACCAGCTTTTCCAGCTTCGGCAGATGGCGATGGCGGCCAAATGATAAGCTCGGTCTCGTGCTGCCGAAGTTGCGGTAAACAAAATCCTCCCGCAAAGTGTGTACACACACACACACACCCACACACCAACACCAAGTATGTGGCATTTGGGAAGGGCTTTTCTCGATGGTGCAAAAGAATTAGTACAGAGAGAGAGAGAGAACGAGAAAAAATGCTTCCCAAACACCGGAATAACTTTTCATCCACAGTTACGCATTACTTACTGTTACGCTACGGGGCATTCCGTGAGTGATTAAGGAATTTTCACTCCGAAAACTCACAATCGCCCAACAGCACGCCGCTCGCTCAACCTTTCGCTTTCTTGCGCGGGTTAAGAAAAGGATTTCTCCTCTTTTTTTTTGGGCGCCTTTTGCATTGGGAAGGATATTTTATTATGAATTTTGGTTCACCTTTACCGCCCGGACGAATAATCACGCCAGGGTATTCGATTTTTTGAAGAATCACGTCTTTTCTGTTTCAAAATAAAGGAAAGACTGTTGGCACCGGGAACACCTTTCCATTGGTCAGCCTGTGTGGAACGCGCCACCCCGGGGAGGGACAAGCTTTTGAAGAAGATCCGGTTAAGAAATACCATCGTTGAATATTTTCCCTCCCTCCACTTTCGTCCTTCTCGCTTCCCCATTCCTTCTCTTCCAAACGGAGGCATAAAGGTATGGCCGAAAAAATTGGCTAGCAAAAGCAAGAAAATATGTGAATTTTGAATAAGGTATAAGTGTTACCTGGGGATTTATCTTTACCCTCTCGAGGCCTTCCGAGGACAAATACATTTTTCCCTTCTCCGCAACCTACCCTTCTCCCTACTCAACCAGAAGGGGTTAGTGTATCGAGCGACGCGAATGCTCCACCATTTCCTTTTTATCCTTTGACGTGTCTTTGGGTTTCCTTTTTTTTCCTGGCATTTCTCTTTCGAACGCTACAGTGGAAAGGGGATTCGCTTTGCCTGGGAGCGGCCCTTTTTTTCCAAGATCTTCCAACCTCCACACCCCATTAAACTAAGGGAAAACTGCTGGGCGGAGAAATATGAAAGGTAACGAACCGACGTAAATCGATTGAGTTTACATTTTTCCAAGATATTGCATGACCAATTGGGTTGAGTTTTGTGACCGGCCTGCCCTTACCGCACCCTCCCCCAACTCGAGTAGCCAACTCGAGCGATTTGAAGGACCGATCTGCACCATCCAGAGAATCCAGTGGCGAGATCAATCGATGCTTACGGATCCGATTTTGGGGTCTAAAGGAAAAGCCCTTTTTGTGGAAATTTGTTTACACAAAACTCCACACACTCAACCTCCCCCCCTCCCCCCGGTGCTGCTTTTTGTCACATTTTATTTACAATCTATCCCTCCACTTTTCACATTTTACTGCCTCTAATTTTCATATCTAGTGCCATTAGTTTTCCATAAGGAGCCTGCTTCGCTGGTCGAATTTTTGGCAACGGTCAGCGGTCAGCCCAAGAAAAAGGGCACCTTTGCACTGGGCCTGGGTGAATTTGTCCACTCCGATGATGATTGGTAAATATTGAACAGTTTTGTATGTGCGTGCGTGCGTGTGTTTTATTATCGAATCGGCCAAAAACCCGGCGGTGTTGACCCAACCATTCAATTCGTTTTAGGTGGTAATTTGTCTTCGGCAACAAACACAAAACCCTTTTCGTACGGAGCAACGGGCTTCTGCGAATGGAAAGGAAACACCCGGTGGAAGGGGGAAGGTAGTGGCGAAAGAAAAATAGATTCAATTTATCGTTCCATAATGATTCGACACATTTTTCATGTTTTTCTTGCGTCGGTGTGAGTCCGATTTTTCCAAGCAATATTTGTGAGACGAATTATTGCCGAAAGAGTTGCTTTTGATTGGCACGAGTTTGAGTTTGGAAGATCGTTAGCATGTTGTTTGTTTTTTTTGCTTTTCGGTTAAGAAGCATTTTCCTAAACAAGCTGCGCCACTTGGAAGAAAAATTTAATTTCACGCACATTACAAAGCAATTATATCTGCCGCAACTGATCGCACACGCCCTTACAGCTATCTCCATTTTGTTTCCTTTTTGTCCCCTTCTTTTCCAAGACCGATAAGCATGACGGTTGCATATCTTCGCTTGATGTTTTACCACCGGATATATTATCCAATAAAACGGCACCGGGGAAAATGGCAAAGGCACGAGACGCCAGAAGACACGCAACGCACAATCACGGGCTTACGCGCGCAGGAACGCACCGAAAAAGTTCAAAAGTCCTTCCGGCGAGTATTTGGGAGGATGGGGGAACCAAACAAAAATGCCTCTCCCCTTCCCACACCCCTAACTCATGAAAAAGAAAAACCAGAATACATTCCCCTTGGAGTCGAAATATATTCGCGGCTCTTCAATTTATCATCGCTATCACGCAATTATCGTAAATCAGCACCAATCAGCCCGGCCGAAAATCCGTACCTCATACTGCACATAAATCATTCCGCAACAGCCCATTCGGTTGTGGGCTCTGGGCCGGGGGCGGTGTTGCGATCACACCAGCAACAAGCACACGGGTAGAAGAAAATATCTTTTCCTATCGTATTTGGAGCGAGAGAAAAACAGTCAAACCAATCGAAAACATTTCCCCAAGACGAGGGAACGATTTCAGGGCGCGAGAAGGTTTTGGTAAATCCAAGGTAGTTTACAAGCGCAAAGACACACACACACAGATCACAGATCCGTAAGGAAATGGCGATGCGATTTGCTATTGGCGAGCTGTAAGCAGGAAAAAGCTTCATTCGTTTTGCACCTGACAAGAGCAAAGCCTTCGTCCTATATCTTCTTTTCTTGCACCTTTCTGTTTTTTTGTTTTATCGTGCTTCCTGTTCGACCGGATGAGTGTTAATGCGTCCCTTTTTGCTTGAAGTAAAGGCCCCATTTTCACCTTTATTCGAAGCAATCGAACAGTGTGCCTGCAGCATATAATACATAGAGACAGCGGGTAAAACTGATAAAGCGACTCGCATTGGTCGGATTCCGTTTTTTTTTTTTTGGGAAATCTGATCGAACGCTGAACAATATAGCACGCGGACAGCGTGAAATATAGAAAGAACACACACACACGCACACATCTACTAGCAGAAAAAAAGCCAAACACTCTAAAACTTGCACCCGTAGCTAAATAATACGAGTGCGAAACTTCACCGACGTGCTTACCGAAGCTCTGAACCTCAGCCTATCCTCGAAGCATTAACCTTGCCCCTCTACCCTTCCTCATCTCCTCCCCCTCTACTTGGTGTAAGAAAAACGCGTTAAAAGAAAACTAATCGTTAGCTGGAAAAGCACGTACAAGATATTCAAATAAAATATTCCTCCTGGGTATACTGAACCTGACGATAACCGAAACCATCTTTTCGCTTTACCGAGTTTTCGAGTTTTTGTGTGTGTGTGTGTGTGTGTGTGCGTGTGTGTGTTGTATTGTTCTTCTTGTTGTGTGCGGCTCTTGGAGCCGCAAGACTAGTAAGAAGCTAACAGCAATACCGAACGCAGGAAAAGGAGAAGAATTTAAATCTCCTTCCATTTTTATTTTTGCGCCTCACAGGAAATGCTTTTCGTTTTTCTCGTCTTTTTAACCGCGTAGAGTTGAGAAGTGGCCACCGCTTTAGTGTGTGTGTGGGTTTGGGAGAAAAGAATTTCAACCAAAAGCACTCCAAAATCGGAGAAAGTATGTGGCGCTTACCGCTTGGCTATCATCATTCGGACCTCGGTGAAAGTGATATCGGCTTTTCGGTTTCGGCGAGTGCGCGAATTCTTTATCGCTCGCTGTCTGTGTTTGACACACTTGAGCGCAACCCCACAAAAGTGTGGCGGTGGTGGTGAGAAGAGCTGAGGGGTTCCAAACAATCAGCGAAAGGTGTCGAGCGAAATACGAAATCCCGTTCGGGGTTTGGGACTGAACCGCGAACCAACACTTTGGTCAAGATGTTTCTTGTTGCCTTTTTTTCGTTTTTCGATGGGTTTTTTCGCCTATTTCCCTGGTTTGTGCCTCCAGGGAATAATACTCGTCCCCCTCCCTTTCCGTACTGAACGACTGCATAGCGCAATGGACAGGTGAATGGGCTTGCGAGAACAAAAAAGACACGGTTGAAAATGCCATTAAAATTAAAATGCTGTTAGCCTAATCCTGGAAACCCATCTTGACACGATCACGAGGGTGGAAATTACTAGGGATAGAACTCAGGCCACCTTGCCGTTTTGTCTTTTTCTCTCCCGAGGGAAAAAACAGACCTTACCTACTTATGGTAATATTCTCCTAAGGTTTACATACAACAACCAAACACGGCTTGTTGTGGGAAAAACGCATTTAATAGCTCAAAAAAGTAAGACTTTAAATAAACTTTTCTAAATTACGAATAAAAACACAACTCAAACTACCTTCCTGACTTCTCGCAACGCAAATCTCCGATTGCCCGTGCGCTCAGCTCAGTTCAAACATAAATTAGCAAGTGTTAATTTTACTCTAACATCTTCAGGTCCAATTAATACTTTCACATTGCGTATTCCGTACGCATTCGCGTGACTCCTTCGTACCAAGCGCCCGCACACACACACAGCGACGAGCTAGAATTTAATATGGATGAGTAGCAGATTTATCCACAAACACAAAACCCATCCACCGCCCTCGGCCTCCCCCAAACCTCAATAAATCGAAAATCGGAAACGATTCGCAGCCGCCACTTCATCGGAACAATTTGTTAGCACGGAGTGAAATCTACACAGGGAAGATACGTGTTGAAGCTATGAGGTGACGATTTATTCTATGCTGAACTTCTATGTTACATCCTTTTATAAAGCTTGCTTTGATATTACTTCCTTCGTTGTAATAATGGGTTGCTACAATAGCCCAGCATGCTACGATAACCCAACACAATTTTCATCCCGGCAGCCATTTCGGCGGCTTACCGACGCAACAAGACTCTCGACAAACTCTCGGAACACGTTTATGAATAGGATCAAAATTTATTGCCGCTATCATGCCGCTCCGCTAATGTTTGACGCGCGCGCCCGCCACGTAGAAAGTCGGTGTCTTGATCGATTTCTTCACGGTGGCGCCATTCGGCTGTGGCTTTACCGAGCTGGTGCTGGAAAATTCATAATTTTACGGCTTTTCCACACTAGTCCCGGCCTGGGTGTGCTTTCTCGTTCCCAGACCAATCGTCATACTTGGGCGAGATTAGCGTTGAAGAGCATCACGCTCGCTTGATGGAAACATTCAAGTGAAGCGTTGAAGACGTGCTGGAAAAATTAAACATCCAGCATCGTACCTTCCGTGATGGCGCTTCACAGAATCTGTGCCAATGTACCGTCGAATCGATGAATACTTTACATAATTACAACCTAACAACTCTACCGCACACACACACACACAAATCGGATCGGAACCTTTCGACTACGGCCGTACCCGTAGTCGTGGCCCAGCTTCCGGCATCTTGTTTCGGGGTAAAGATGTTACCAGCCACCACCGGTTTCGTCGGGCCAGCACACCGTATCACCCCGGCTGCTGAAGTGATTTCGTGGATCTGACGATATTGGCTGCGAAACTAATTGGCAAAATTAAATTCCTCGCCTAATTAACTTCTCAAGTGTGCACAGTCAAAATGGTGTACCCACGCCACGGTGGCACCAACCGACCGACGCAACACGAGCATTTCAACCCCGGACAAAAACAAAAAAAGATCCCTTGAAGTGTTTCAATCAAAGATCCCAACCAAAAACGTCCAAACCGTGATACGCAGCCGAAGAAGCTGCCCGTGGTGATATTATAGTTTACCCGCACTGTCGAACTTTGGTCCGGTTTCTTCCAAGAAGATGGCCAATAATGCTTACTTAAAAATTGCCCAACCTCGCACTGGCCCAACCTAATGGCCGGTGCGGTGCATGTGGTGCTTTGTTTACATTTGACAACCAGGGACAGTTACGGTGAAGGCCACATTTTGGAAGGGGAGAAAATCAAATCACGCAAATTAGACTGGCCGAACAGTTGACTGGCCGGCAAACAGTATGGCTTCGGTGCAAACTTGTTTCATTAATTATTTTTAACGAAATCCTTAAACATGTCGATGGTGGCCGCTTTTTAATATGCAGACCAATGAACTTACTCCGTGGCTCTGTATCTTGGGACGGTACTGTGTTGCCTAACGATGGCTGCTTGGGAAATTTCCAACGATATTGTAATAATAAGCGAACAAATTAGCTGATATCATTGGCTTGGCTGTTTTTGTTTTTACTTTTGCAAAGTTTTATTAAAGCAGAAATGCTTGTTGTGTATGTCGAAGGGAAGTACGCTACGTTTAGGAAAAGTATTAAGCAGATAAATCTTTATTTCTGTCCAATAGATACTATATGCTATAAAGTTAGTTGTCTAGAGCAAGCTTATCGAAGAAAGAAACAAATTACTGCACTTTAAAGTCAATTTTCAAGACGTTAATGTTTGTAAATCGATCTATTTGACAGTTTTACAGGTGCACTTAACAATCAGCTTAATTGACCAGAAAGTGAAATTGAAATATAACGAGTTCAGGTCGGACTCTAGGACTACATTCTTTTTCGCATAATGGTTCTTGATGAGCAGATAACTTCTAGAATACCCTAAAGGAAAGAGGTATTAACCTGGGCTTAGCAATGGAAGAACAAGTACTTTTAGTTTGCTCAGGACACCGTATTGTCGAAGATCTTGTCCATGCGGCCAACCCTGGAAAAGATGGTGGAGCAGCAGCTACATTACTACCATCCCTTCAATGAATTTAAAGCTGTATACGATAGCATTGTCAGGGTGAAAATATACGGGGGGGGGGGGGGGGGGGG
>KZ062207.1:58305-146648 GCA_002091835.1 Anopheles maculatus
ACAGAGGCGGCGGGGGGAGGGGGGGGGGGGGGGGGGGGGGGGGGAGCTCATCGGGAATCCCGACCAAGCTTACCGGACTTTTAAAAATGACAATTACTAACATTACTCGTCAGATTTTACAGGAGTAAAAGAGGCGAATGAGGTCTATGAGACCCAAAGCCTCTATAAATAAACGATAAAAAAAAAAGATTTTACAGGATAGGCTTAGCTGTCTCTGCATTCGAAGGCGGAAGCTTCGATGGCCATCTTCTATATGTCAATCGTCATCCTGGCATAAACTGTTAACATAAACTTCATTGCTTAGAGGCTCTCCTGAGTATTAACGAGGCTAAAACCTACATTATTGCAGCTCCACCAGCAGTCCTAATAAGAAACACGGATTTACACAGGAGTGATGTACATATAGGTCATATCTAAGCAGACGTCCAAAACTTCACCTATCTGAGGCCTTACAATTAAGTTAGTAAGCATTGTTAAAGAACTAATTCATCCACCAATGCCTAAAACTGCAGCATCTTCCAAACAATGAGCTAACCAAGTTGAATGCAGGATATTTTTATATGATTACTGTTAGCTACAACTTCGCCGCTAAAATTCGCGTGAGCATGAGAAAAAGACACGGTCGGTCCACGCACACAAAAAGTCATAAAATCCTCACAATTTAATGTTATGTTTGAATTATTCAACCATTTTGCTACGCTATCGAACAACGGCTCAACCCTTTCTGTGGCTTATCCAACCCACCCATAAGCTAAATGACCGTGTAACATCAAACGCCACGCACGATAACGCTTATGCGTTATCCATTCCATCGGCAGTCACCAAACCTTCAACCTCCCTTTTTCCTCTTGCTACATTAAACTTCGACTGCGACTAATCTGCTACTTAAGTATGCCCAGCAAATCCCACCCGAAACAGTTGATGGGGTAGCACCGGAAGATACACCGAAAAACACGCAACAAATTCCACTCCTAATGATATCAAAGGTCTCGCCGTTTTCCCTTCCAACAGCACGTTCGAAGCTTTATGGTATAATAAATTTTAATCGCATTTGAGTCACCTCCCTTCCATTTCTCGCGTTGTCCGATGGGTAGCCATGATGTGAGGCCGACTTTGGAAATAAAAACTAGCAGCCTTAACGTTTTTTTTCGTTGTTTCTTGGTACTTGTATGAAAAAAAACCAGCTCAACCTCGAGCAATGGAAGTGAGAAAACAAATGGTACTTCCATCAATTGAACATGTTCCGCCCGATTCCGACGGCCTGCTCCAAGGCTCCCTGAACGGTGAGTGCAACTGGTGCTGGGGCTGGAAAGTTTGCCGGAGAAAAACCAAACCACCCAACCAGCGGAGGATTGACCGGCGTACCTCGCACCATTAATACCGCAGAGAATCCGAACGGCACCAGCAACAACACCATCAAGTACATTCGACATCAACTACTTACAATCATCAGAAGAGCAAAAACAACGCACAAAAATTGCAACTGACCGAGAAGAGGAAAACCAGGACAGAAAAAAAAGGAAACAACAAAGCACCGGTCAAGAACCGGCATCGCAATCCATGTTACAATTTCCAGCTCGCTGACCAGGGTTCGTGTTTCTGAGGCGATTGATTTTTATCGGTTTTTCCTGTGTGTATTTCTTAAATCTTTCCCCAACCGCCTCTCTACCCCCGGTCACTTTAACCCCCCTTACCCAACCCGTGGTAGGTGGTAAAGTAAAATGTTCACCCACCAGCCCGTCCCTTTTCTGCTAACCGTCACTTAAGAGTTACAATTTTCCATCGTTTACTTTTCCTCGCTGGCCAGCGAAGCGTCTCCTAAGGGTTCTTGATTTTCCCGCTTTTCTTTTTCGTTGTTGCTTTGGTCATCCCGCCCAATGAGCAGACCCCCATAATATAGATTACCGAAGGGATGTCTGAACTTTACTCCTAATTTAATTATATCGTTCGGTCACTTCGATTCCAGGGGATCTCCTGACTTAGGTATTTATGTGACCTCGAACATGGCCGGCCGAAGGTTGTGCAGCAGGTTGAAGCAGCGCAAGCAGCAAGAATTCGAAACCGATCGAGATAACGGGTCGGGTGTGTGCGCGCCTCCGTGTGTGTGTGTAGGGCGGTTGATACAGTTGAGATGGATAATGGAGCAGCCATCCGCCTACTTCAGAAAAGGCTTTACTGATTGGTCAGCAAAACTGGCCCATTCGGTGTCGCAAAAGACACATGAAACGTACAAGATGGAACCCACCGCACCCTGGAAAGCAGCAGCATCCGTAAAAGTGAAAGATAATCGTGTAGAAATTTAATTAATTTAAGTGTACCGAAAGGTTTCGCAAAAGTGATAGCTCAATTTATTGCTAACCATTTCGCATTTTGGGTGGGTCATCCCTTGCTTGTTTCCTTCGGCTGCTCGTCAGTCGCTATACTACAAGCTCGTTGCAATAAAAAGGACAAACCAGACGTGGGAACCGGAATTGTAATGTACAAGTTATATGCCTTGTAACGACTTCCACTGGAACGCCTGGAATTGCCGAGTAGTACGCCGGATTAAAACAGCTTCTTGGGAATTTATTGACCACCACAATTAGATATTTTACTGATGCTTTTCTTTCGGAATTTTTAACCAATCTTTTCTTGGTCAGTGATTGGGTTTACTGATTTTATGGATGCCGCCTGCTGGTGAATGTTTTGAGCAATAATTTCTCAATCTCAGGCAAACTTACAATTCTCACAATATCCTTTCGGAGCAGTAAGTAGTTGTGTTTCGAAAGGCTGAAGTGTTTATTGATGCTAATAAGATAATTTAATGAAGTCAACCACTTGTTCAAAAATGGATCAACCACAGAGTGAGATATCCTGAGTGAA
Organism: Anopheles maculatus; assembly: GCA_002091835.1. Lineage (NCBI taxonomy): Eukaryota > Metazoa > Arthropoda > Insecta > Diptera > Culicidae > Anopheles > Anopheles maculatus. The sequence continues at coordinate 61,168 of KZ062207.1, forward strand.
AAGCGGGCTAATATGTCTGTTGTAAAGCAACAATCGCACCTTATCTCTTTTTTGGCTGCGTACGTCACTGATCCTTACGGGGCTGCGTACTCCATGCGTCAACTGTCAAAGCGAATGCCGTTCACACAGCACTTTCGTTAACAATGTCTTTGCAACTTCATAGTACGAGGACGTTTCTTCCACAGATTGTGTTCCTGAGGTGACTTTGACTGCTAAAGAAATAGAACCAAAAATATAAATAGAGGTATCTTATGAGGTTCTCTTTGCAAGATCCACGTAACTTGAACCAAATAGACACCAAACTATCTGATTTCAATGTTCTATCCTTCTCAAGATAATTTGTAACTTATACACTAAGAAATCACTCTATGATTTCAACTGCTTTTTGACTTCGAAATAGTCTAACTTAGCTATCTTTGACTAGAAGCTATTTTCTCCAGAATTTTCAAATAAATTGGTGTTACTAATGTGAGATTAGGCACAGTTTTTACTTAGCTATGAGTCTTAGGGTTCTCCTGACTAAGGCGTATATATTCCATTTTTTTCCTTGGCAGTATACAACCTTGCGACAACCTTGGTCTGCTTTTGCTAGCTCTCTGTGACTTAGTTTTTACCCGTAGCTGGATAGTCAGGCCTGCGTCCGGACGGAATTCGAACTTCGGTCCTACCGTGTGGAGACCGGCGCCGCTATCGTTTGCAAAAACGGTCCGCCCCAAGGAATATGTAACTAATGTGCAAATTTACTTGTGAAACGATACTAGAGCTAATAAATAATTTTGTTATATAGTTCCAATTGCAGGATTTCTGACGATTCGAGGCACTCTTCTGGTAACAATCGATTATTTACAATTTAACTCCTAGTATTACGATAAAAAAAATTGCTATGGATGTTTGCTAAAACCATCATTGAATTATATGTTGAAAACGAGCTGAAATCCTAAAACATTTGGACTTTATGAAGCAACCATAATTATAGCAGATAGAAAAAGAAAACATTGCTGTTGATGTGTGTTGTTGATGAATGCACGGTTATTAATTAAAAAGTTACTCACTGCCCAACCGCACCAAACAACCAACGCTTAAAACACACTCACACACGCGCAGCTTCATTGTAACGAAACACGTTGATTCATTATGATGAGTCGTTTCCAAGGCAATTGCGTTGATCACTGTGCTTCGTCAGCCCGTCAGTTGCCCTGGTAGGACAAAGTATAAGCATAATTCTACCGTCATCGAACAATGGGAGAGCCGCAACAACAACGGACGTAAAAAAAAGCCTCCAAGCACACACACACACACACACACACACACACACACACATTTTTAATACCTTTTAATTTATTCTTCTGACGTTAACACCGGTTCCTGTCAATTACCTTGTCACGGTTGTCAACGGTCGTTCGGTGGTGGCTCCCACCAGCACCCGGGAGCCTACCCCTCCTACCTGTGGTAACATTTTCCATCGATGAAAAGCTCTCCTTCACGTGGCACGGCTTACTATAAACTTCGATTCTCGCATCCCACACCAACGCGCCCCGTTGTTGATGTTGTCTATTCTACTAAGAAACCGCGAGCGGAAAAACCTGTCGGCTAAAAACGGAAGCACACAACCGTCAGCGCGCTGTTGAAACGGTGGATAAATTTTGCAAACAATAGCATTACACTGTAGCTGTGAGAGAAAATATTGTCGTAAAGCATATTAAATTACCGCACCGAACGGTGTGGTTTGGGTTGCGCATTGGGAAGGAGTGATGAAAAAATGTGTTTTCCTTGCTAGTCGCACCTTTACATCGCATCCGACACAAAGAAGCAAAACAAAAACGCAAACATCTACACTGGCCCCTTGCTGGCGAAGTGTTTGCGGTTGGTGGCTTCTTACCACAGTAATCGAACCGAACCGCAAAACGAACCCAAGGAAAATGGCTCGCTCGGTACGGATATAGTGGCCCCGACATTATCCCGAACATTGCCGGCACGGTATTTGCAAAAGCGAACACGAAGAAAGCCAACCAATGGATGATGGATGAAGCGAACAAGCCTTGTGCGAATGGCTGGACACGGGGACAGACGTTGATGAGGCAGTCGGACATGGTACAAAGATGAGCTTTTTCGCGTAATCAGAAAGGATAATGAAGATCTGCCTAAAGAAAACAACCCATTACGCGTGGTGGAAGCAGAAAGCAGAGAACGGAATGGATAAAAGGCAAAAAGCGGAAAAAGAACTAGCAGGAAGTCGTGGTCACATTGCGATGGACGAGTGGCGATGATGACGAAGAATAACCGAGAATTTCCATCGTGAAGTGTGGTCTTCTAATCGGAAGGATTATTTTTTGTTAAAACGAATAATTTAACCTTTAAGAGTAGCTTCAACAGTTCAACATCTAGCGTATACTGTTACTGACTTTTATTGGAAGTTTTTACATAAATATTCAGCGACGAAATTTGGAACTTCTTAATAAGAACTCACCCTATTCGCGAACTACTTTTACAAAAATTGTGACGAAAAGAACCACAAAAAACATAGCACAATCTCCTGCTAGAGTGTGAACTGTGCTTATGATCAACCACTTTATTCCCATTTTTTCCTCCCTCGAACGTACGATAAAGACTTTTCCGTGAATATACACAAACCGCTCGAAAGGCACACAGAAGATAGCTAAAACCACAAACGCTTCGGCAAGTTCTTCCACTGGCAGTCCAGCAAATGAGTGTCCGCCACCACACTGTGACACACTGTGTCCCGGAAACCGAACCGATTCGCAGCCACATCAGACTGCTGCCTCTAGTCAGCAAGCAAAACGTCCTGAGGTCGGTGTCGGAGGCATTCGGACGGAAACGGATGTGCCCAGTTGTGAAAGGAACGGCACCCGAAAGCCCAACCCAAAGCAAGGGTGGTTTGTGGATGATACGGCTGTCATGTAGACTAAATGAATTTTGACACTAATGTTTCCCCTTTTGTGAAACAACGTCCGGTTCGGTTTCGGGTGGCCTTGAGATTGTAGTTTCGCTCGGAACTTGCAACTCACTTGCCTAGCGTTTGCTTAACGGATGGATCATCAGACGGGCAGGATGGAGCGGCATGGGATCAAAATCACCACCCAACGATCGATCGAAGCCATTTGTATGGAATAATTATTCGGCCCGCCGAATCACCAGCAATGAACGCGCTTAGCTCTCGGATCAATTAGTTTGAGTCGGTGCCGTGAGCGAGAAGGTTCGCCAACCCCCCGGGGGAGATGATAAAATTATCATCCTTGATTATTGCGGGATCTGATAATATTTATCAAAAACAAGGATTCATCCACAACCAGACACCATGGGGAACGTAGCTGCCCGCCGCCAACACTAGCGGAGCTCTCGGAACGGTGTTTTACTCGCTTTAATATTCACGAGCAAACTTTGACTGAGCGTCAAACACCACACCACCTGAAGCCCGCATTCGAAGGCTCACTAACTCGGGCGTCAGAGAATATGCAAAAGGACTGTGAACCTTCGCAGGACGTTTGCTTCGCGCGCTCCAGCCCTTATGCGTCGGTGTCACCTGCTTTTCCGTTGTCCAACCGACGACAGGAAGTGGACACCTCGGTGTTTGGGGTCGGTGCGAGAATCTCATTAAAAATTCATCACTTGTCTTATTAGCGTGTAGCCGCCCGGTGCGTTGGTTAGCGCCATTAGTTTGCCCTGCTGTCGTCAAATCAAATTTCGTTGTATTTAATTATGACCTTAGCGTGTCACTACACCCCGGTTGACGGAGCGAGCCTGTTCGGGGTTTTTCCCCCGAAATCTCAATCTCGAATCGGTTTTTCTGCCGTCCGGCTGTATCTTGTAGTATTGTTTTGCGCCGCCCGAAGTGAGTGGGTCGGTCGGGTGGTCGGTGACAGCCACGCACTGACAACTTACTCTCACCGGGCTCGAATGCCCATATCAGTACATGCGGCGATGCTGAACTGCGAAAGACTGAGTACCGAAGCTGACCTATTTCGGAGCAAGAGGTGTTTTGCTGCTTCACGGAATAGCCCAGCGTGAGGACTTATCCTAACCCATTTTCCTATACCCCATACCAAACCTTTGCGCGTTGATTAGCGGACTAACTTTATTTGGCTGTGGGTAATTTCGGTGGAATTCCCCGGGTGGGACGCGAACATATTTTCGACCACGAAAACAAGCAACCGATTTCGGCGTAATTCATGTGCTTGATTATTTACGAATTATTCCGAGCGACAAGTACCATGTTCCATGTGATTACATATCGGTTGCGCTGGATGGATGGGCCTTCGCTGGAAATCGCTGTACCGAGCAAAGCATATCTTATAAGTGGCTATTTACACGGTGTTGTTCTATACAAACAGTTAAATTGGGGAAGATGGGCTTAAGCTGTGGAAGTAAAGTTAGAAGAGCATCAGTATGTTACATTTCTAGAATAAAATTCTATAGAATTTTAAACAAGGAGCGCCTAAAGGTATGCAATTATTATTTCCTTATCTACATAACAAACAATTCGAGCAGTTTCAATGATTTCCCAACAAACAATTCGAGCAGTTTCACGTCGACCGAGCCTTTTCGCAATAATTTGTACGAATTTGCATAGTTTAAAGCCTATCTGTTCAATATTTATAAGAGAATCCTGTGATCCAGTTGGAAGTGCGAGTTAGCTGCTCCGTGTTTTATTGCGAAAAACAATGCATTAACTTTTATAATGCACACCATCGGTCCTGGGTTTCACTAAATTTTGACTAAACAGATTCTAAATAAAGTAAATATGAACAAATTACTACGAAAAGGCTCGGACAATGCTTCGAAACTGGCAGAATCGCTTGATGGCAATTCGCCTTCATAAAATTTCATAGAGTTTTAAACATGTAGCGCCTAAAAGTATGCAGTTTCTATTCATTTTCTTTGACCTTCCATAGCTCTAAGCACAAGTGACGATCCAACAAAAAGCTTATTTCGTGTACATTTTACACAACTAAGCTTATGGTTTTCCTAAAACAAACAGAAGTCATTTGCATGTGAACCACAACTGCTACACATGTCCTGGTGATGTGAAACTCATCATTAAAAAACGCGCACCATTATTGGAACCACAGCTCCGTGCCGATCCTCTCGATTATAGCAATTGATTTGTAAGCTACGTTTTTTCCATACTGGAGTCATAAAAATTTATTACTTATGTTTTGCAGGCGCGCCTTTTTTGTAGCAATTCAAAGCCACAGCTAAAATGTATGCCCTCCAGACGTGGCCAGTGTGGATGGAAGCGAACGGGTTTTCAATATTGACTCAAGAGAACTCCCAAAAGTGGGGGAAACTGCGCCATGCGAGACTGTTTCCGATGGCCGTCAAACCCAATCAAAGCAGCATGTTAAAGCATCACTCCGAGAGCAAGAAAGAGAGAGAGCGAACGAAGGAGAGAAAAAAAATGTTTACCCAAATGATGATTCCTAACGGTACCCGAACCCAATAACTACACACGACCGCAACTTCCTCCCACAGGGCTGCGTTCTCCTTCGGCAGAACCCAAAGTTGGTAAAGTTCGTTTTTTTTACGATCCGAACCGCACGTGACGCCATCTGGTGGACGTATCGTTAGGCCTGGTACCGTATTTAATAGTCGTAAAATTTAATATTACACAAAACCCATGCCATTCGCGGAGGCGCGTTTTTAATGACAGAACAGTACCGATGGCCGGCGCGTAGCAAAACGCTGCCCAAAAAAAGAGAAACACAAAAACACACTATTGAATATCATAAAACATTCGCTAAATTTTCCAGACACCGCAGCAAGGATCAGGGATGGTTGGACGCGAAATTAAATACTCCTGTGATACAGTCCAGAGCAGCAAAAGCCCCACGCGGCCCCGCTCGACCCGGAGCTTGAAGAAAATTCTCCGTAGGCTCAGTTGGTAACATCAATTTTAACGATTTTGTTGGGAAATAAAATAGTACCGAAGCATAAATTGCTGTACAAAACTTTCGTTCCGGGCCTGCGATTGTCCCGGGTCTGCTCCCCGGTTAGAGCAAACCGGTCTAGTTCCACCAACACCAGAGAAGAACCGCCGAGGGGAAACGGGCACCGAAAACCCCTAAACGGCATTTGGGTGATAATTTGTTTTGGCCACACCGGTATCAGCTACCGGACGTCTCAATCTAGCGCCTCATTAGCTCCGATTTAAATTCAATTTTCGCCGGAAAAGCTTTCGCCCCCCGGCACGACGCTGGACGTAGAAGATGGATTGCCCAAAGCTGCGAAATGATTGAAATTACACCATGGGCCTGGCGCCAAATTCAGCCACCCAACCAACCAACCAACCAGCCACCATCCCATCCGGGTGGGATTCAGGACATACGGCCCCAATTCCTACCAAACACCTGCTCCAGCCTGCACGGCAGAAAAAGCTGGCTCGCCCACGCAGTGCTTGGCTTGGGAACGCAACACAACAACGCTACTCGGAGCTGAGAGGACTCGGAGGTCTCCGGTCACTAATAAATTCTCTACAGAATTTAATCAACTAAACACACCTTTTATGCAAATAATTCTACTTTATCGCTTGGCAAAACTTTTTTCATTTGTCCGCGAGATGTGCGTAATATTTTGCTTCGATTCCTGTATCATGTTTGCCTTTGCCTTCTGTTTTTCCTTCTGTGCGTCCTGGTGTCTAGTGGAGAAGGAAATGGTGAGAAAATCGCATCACCGAGAGGCGCATATTTACTGGTTTTGTCATGTCTTTACTCTCACCCTTGTTTTCTTTTCTTCCTCCCAGCCCAACCCAACCCGGCTCACCTGGGAGGCGATGGGCACGCACGAAAATTGGTCCCCAAGGCTTCCTGATCCGTGTGCTGCAGCTCGGCAGACATGGCGGTGTGTCCGAGGGGCGGCGTGTGAAGTGGCGTGAAGGAAAAAAAAGTTTCCTTCGTCGTGTCGGCGAATGATGATGATTACAGGCAACGCGAACCGAGGGACCAATAAGTTCCGGGTCCGGAGAGAAGCGTAGCGTATTTTTCACTTTACGATTATCAGCGTCGCGCGGCCATCGTTTCCGATTGGTACGAGCAAACAAAAAAAATCTCCACGTCGAGACGAGCCGAGCAGTGGAAGAGCAGATCCGGGGGTGGTTGAAAGCAGATTTGATTAAATTTTCACAACATTTCCACCATCAACTGCACGATGTCCTTACCAGCGTTTCGCCAACAGTTCATTATGTAAATTACAATGTAACTAAGCAATAATCCCCAGTCAACAACAACTCACATTCAATGTTTTACGCCATTTGCGCCATTCCAGTTGCTAGTATTCATTGTTTTAATACGTTGAACATGCAACTAAAGGCTGACTTTTGTAACAATCAATAAACACTACTCAAAAGCAATATGTTACAGCTTATCGTTTTAAAGTCCACAACTCAAACACAACATTTCTAATATGCGAACTTTCCCGGAGAACTATAAACCACACTAACAAGCATCCCCTTTCAGCTTGGTTGACTTTTAAAATGCGCTGGAAAGATTTATTTACTTACGCTTTCTTCCCCACAATAGATCATGACATGAAGCAGCACATATCACGTAATTAAAGTACGTCCTAATCCGCACACATAACCGTCCCTTGCTTTAAGCGCTAGCGTGAAAACATAAACAAAGTCATCTGCATATTAACCAAAACGAGGCACGCACGTTTGAGACAGAAAAACCCGGAACCTTTATCATCACCCTCAATCTGGACGCATCACAAATCCGAAACCCAAACCCAAACTCCCGCCAACTCCCGTTCACAGTACAAACAAACAAAACTTCCGCCGGAGCAGATAAAACCGTCCATAGCTCGAGAGGGCTCCAGAGTTGCTAGTGCGAACGCGGTACCGAACTTCGGTACATCCTGTAATTATCCCTAAAGTGCATTTACCAGCACGAATAGTGAACGGCACCCGCCGAAAGTGCACACTCCAGGATCTCCGGGGGTTCGTGCGGTGCCGGAAATGGCGGCAAGCAACTCGCGTGTCCTATTTTCGTGCTTTGACTTCTCATCTCGGCACCGTGGGGGAAAGTTTTATGGAAGGAAAATGCTTTTTCCGGTTGTCCCACGCGTCTATCCCGCGCGTCCGCGATCGAATCGCAAGAAGACGGGCGGAAACTTTTGCTGTCCCATCACGAACTTCCGCCCGGCCAACGCGCCGTAACGTAACCGTGGGTACGTGCATAAGATGGGACGCCAGTACACGCCTGCTCGCCAACATTCGGCAACATGGAAACCCTGAGCTCCACCGCGCTCACACGCTGACATTAATGGCAGTCATAACGTTTGCAGACGTGTAACATTTTATGTTGCTTCGCAAAAAGGCTCTCGAACTACGAAGGACCCGAATGCAGCGTGTATTGAGAAGGGTTACGTGCGAGCGAAGCGGAATACAGGGAGGGATGCTTTCACTAAAGAAAGCAAACTCATATATTTTCCTGACTTCTCATGGGTCCCGGGAGGGTTCCGGGACCGTACCGGGGGCAAGCGAGATTGCCGAACAAACAGCTTCAGCCTTCAGCCGTACTAGTGAACGGGGATGCCGATGCAACGTGAATAGACTGTAGCGATGCAATGATGCACAAGCTAGGGCAAACCGAAAATGGCCGACAAACCTTCATTGTGCTTAAGTTTCAGCGTTTCCTTTTTCGCTAATACTGAATTTCGTAAGTGGCGTTGCTTCGTTCCAAACAAAACATATGATATTATTTTTTAATTTACTCTTCTGTACATTCATGTAAGGATAAAGCTTTAAAAGGTTGATAATTAAGTGAGTTTTAATGAAGGTATGAAGTAACGACGAGGAACTAATCGCCAAAAATCAATAAAACTTAAGCAAAACAAAAAATAAGAAAAAAATAAAACTAATTTACACTCTTAAAATTAAAAAATCAAAAATATTTACTTTAGAAACCTAATATTATCAAAAAAAAGTCTAAAAACTAAAAAAATCTTTTATCAAGACAAATGAAGAGTAAAACATGTATAAAAATATATACTTTATACGACAGAGGATAGCTTCAGTTAGCAACTCTTTGGCTAGATCGGTGTTGTGTACTTACAGTGACGGACAATAGAATAAGATCACCTACTGTTGCAGAAAATAACATGCAAATGAAGTTATTAAGCTGATTTTCGCTACTTGAACAGTCAAGGAATCAATTTTCAATATCATCTCTATAATCACTTTATAAATGAGTCAACTCTGATAATAAAAACAGAAGTTTATTTAGGTTAAAGTACTGTAAAAGTTACCAAGCTTTGGTATTTTGGTCTCATTCTATTGTCCATCACTGTATATTTTACTCACTGCACAACTTCATCTCTCCCTGCCTGTGTTCTTCTTTAACGCTCAAATCTATTTTCATATTTTCTTCAGAATAACCTTGACAGAAGCTTCTGCTCCAGCCGGCGAAACAACGTACCCGAGCGTGAGGTTATGGTGCATCGCAATGCACTTGCACACACCAATTGCGACACGTTCGCGGTGGCCCGTGTATACGTTCAGCCCTTCGAATGCACCATTTTCGCAAGTGCTCTAACCGCGGCTTGCCGACGGATTTGATTGCATTCATTTATCCACCTTTTAACCTACGCTTTGGCAGAGGAAGGTCGTCCGGCCGGGTGTTTGAAAGGCACGCCTCGAATATAGAATTCATGCTACGTGTCATCTCGCAACACCACCCGGAAGAAACATGGAAAGGAAACATAGCTATCATAGCTTTCGCCGTACAGTGAGATCGCCGTACCTGTGAGAAGAAGTGCTGTGTATTGTTCCCACTTGGCCGCGTGTATCCGACGCCGCTTTCTCGAGCGGGCATGAAAACGTGCCAAGTGTGCTGGGGTTCGCCCGGCACTTCAAACGCCTTTGACGGATCGAGCTGAACTAATGTGACCTATGCAGGGAGGGAGGGAGCGATAGATAAGTGATGCTGCATAGTAAAAGAAAAAGCACCTCTTTACGCTTTCGCGCTGATTTGTGTAAGCAGGAACGGCATTATTACGAACACACTTTCCCAGTTAACGAGCTGCTGCTGCTGAAGCCATACCGAACGACAACATCAAATGATTGTGGCAAAGTGTTTGTGCGAAGGTCACCTACATGCGTTCGCAGCACGGCTTAAAATGCAACAGATGGCTTTTTAATGAGCTTGTTGAGCGTTTGCAAACTGTTACGCCAAACGATAAAACACTCACTCACTCGTGGCGGAAGGAAATGTTGGTGCTGGAAAGGAAAAGTGGTTTCTTCGGGTGTCATAAAACAGAAAACTACAATGTAAGACCTTTTTTTTGTGCGTTTACTTTTCTATTAATGCGGCTTACTTTACAGTGTAATGCGGGATTAAGTAGTTTGAAATGAATCCCTATGATTAATTCGCCTGAAAGTATGCAATTTGATGGTAGGAGATCTACACGCTATGATCTATTCGACTACATGCGTTCGCAGCACGGCTTAAAATGCAACAGATGGCTTTTTAATGAGCTTGTTGAGCGTTTGCAAACTGTTACGCCAAACGATAAAACACTCACTCACTCGTGGCGGAAGGAAATGTTGGTGCTGGAAAGGAAAAGTGGTTTCTTCGGGTGTCATAAAACAGAAAACTACAATGTAAGACCTTTTTTTTGTGCGTTTACTTTTCTATTAATGCGGCTTACTTTACAGTGTAATGCGGGATTAAGTAGTTTGAAATGAATCCCTTTGATTAAATCGCCTGAAAGTATCCAATTTGATGGTAGGAGATCTACACGCTATGATCTATTCGACAAAGTATCATTAATTTAAGATAGAATTCCAAAAATTCTCAATAACGCCCAAATGTATGCAAACTCTTGTATCTTCTTATTACCTAGAACGACAAGCTACAAGCTACGAACACAGACACCCATTTTCCCCAAACCAATCACATTTATCGTACGAAATCAAACGAATTTCTCAATAATAGTGACGCGAGCCACAGCTGGCGTGCCTTTTTGACGTTTCCAATCTGTCAATGTCGTGTGACGCGCGCTGCACAAACCGTCCAAACCGAGCGATGTTCGCACAAAAGATCACTCACCGTCACTCACTCTCAAAACCACAGCCTTCTGAAAACCTCGACGGTATTTCTTGCCAGTAGCCACACACATTCGCGACCAAACTTTTTTCATTAATTTAAACACGGTACCAATTGCACGGAGACACATCGTTCGAGGAATCATTTGTCTTGCTATACTTTGCAGCTTTGGAAATGAAATTTAGTAGCGCTGAAAAAGCTCCCAACAACAACCCATACGAAGAAAAAAAAACCGACAGCACATTTACAAAACACTTGTGCTCCCTGGGCGGTCGTTATGGGAGACATTAATACGATTACCGTTCGGGGTGGGTTGAGGAGTTCAGATAGGTTGTTTCTGGTGCCCTAAAACTCCCGAAACAAAATAATGCAAAATGGAGGAGGAGAGAGAGAAAACACGACAACAAGGACCTACATCCTACTTGTCCGTTTGCCTAAATTTGGTCACCGCTTTACAGCACGGTGCACCCAATTAGTGAGCAAAACAGAGACCGGTACGGTTTTCGATCACCCGATGTCCTTGATCTTCTCCGGGCCAGCAGTTTGACCGTTTTGTCTTCCGTTTTGTTTTCCCATTCCCCGATTCGACGGCGGGACACGTTTGCTTTGTTGCAGCGGACCGACCCGAGCTGGGTGTTCTCGCAATCCAGCGCAACTGCCTGCTCATTATTCCTGGTAGCCGAAGTTTACCGAATAAATTAATCTGCTTTTCCCGGAACTGGTCGTCCGAACATACTCTCCCGCCCAGCGCAACGGACTTGTCTAGCTTATCGATCTCTTCATTAAACAGATTTCGATAAAGCTCTTGCCCTGTCGCCCTGTCATCCACCATCATCGCGATGTGCCGCAATCTAGATATGTTTTTATCTTGCCGGATTTGTTTCTGTTCGGGTCGGCGGGATGGTCGGGCCGGCTAAGAAAAACATAAACATGAACCGTGATCCCTGGGGGGAGTAAGCTGGGCAGGACTAAAAATATTACATTCTTCTCGACGCGCTTCATCGGGCTTTTCCGTTTTTTTTCTTTTGCTTCCAGGATAAAGGAATACAACACAGCCTACCGATGGTGCTGATAGCTCCCGAGCAGTTCTTTTTCTTTCCTATTTTGCCACCAGTTTCCACATTGTTCGCACGCTCAAAACCAGATCCGATGTTATCCGGCCGTATCAACCATCAAATCTGTCATGTAACACACCCCCCCCGGAAACACGTTTCACTATCACCAAACAATTCGTACGGCCATCCCTGCAGATCGGAAAGCAAAAATATGGTCATTCCGGTAAGTTTTTCCGCCCAGCGGGTTTTTTTTCCAATCCAGCGCACCAGCTCATTGCACGAAGCTGGTGGTGACAAAAGTTTGGAAACAAATTTGCGCCTTTACCCAGTGTTCACTTTCATTTGTCCTAATCCTCATTTTCCACCCGGCAAACATTCGCAAGAAATACGCACACAACTTCGTGTTCGCTTTTCCCCATGCCCGGTTTGTGCGTGCCCGGTGTGCGACTGTGCGTTCGATTTTGGTGCTGCTGCTGCTGCGGCTCATTGTCCCCACGGCAGGCACGAGCTGGCTCGGTTAGTAATTTGATGAAATTAGCATAATTTCAATTTGAAATCAAACTTTTATCAGCAAAACGAATTATTCAAATTGAATTAATCCTGCCTAGCAAACATGAAATTTGTGTGACGGAAAAAGTTCTTACCGAACCCGGTGCTTGCAAGACGCTTTCCCTGCCCGGACCTGATTTCGCTTTGCGTCTTTCTCCGATTTTCATCTCTCCGAAATTTCGAGTTTCACGGACAGATACTCTTCCATTCCCATGCCAGTACTTCTTAGCCGATCTCGGTACTCAGCTCAATCGTAACAACAATAAGCTGTAGCGAGCTTCAGTGTTGCTTCTTCTTATTGCAAACCTGCCTGTGATGTTTGCGCAAAATGTTAATACAGTGCGTTTGTAATTATTTTTTAGCTTTTTGATTTTCCCATTTCCACGGGTATGCTCGTAATCCTGTCAGCTGTATTGAATATTTATCTGAACGAAAGCAAAAAAAAATACACACAAGCAGCCTTTCCGCTGACAAGCATAAACATGTTCGGCATACCATAATATTAATTACGACCCCTGCCTGCCAACGTGCTCCCCGTAAACCGCACCACAGCTTAATCAGCAGCTGCTTTAGCTTATGCCCAAATCCAAAATAAAAACCAACCCTGCCGAACGATACGCAAGCACCGGGTAGAGCATTTTCATTACGGAATGCATCGATTTCACGGCTTCTCGAACGCGCGCGGCTTTCACCAATTCGAACGCGCGCCTGTGGTTTTCAATGCATTCAACATTTATCACCCATCGTTTGGTTAACGCTAGAGATGATGCATTCGCAGGCAAGGCGAACCTACTGAACGAACAAACACAGTTTTATTCCGTCCGTATGCGGACGGTTTCGGCACGCTACGAAGGAACAGGAACGGTTTTCATATGCAAAGCAACCCCCCCACGCGCGCATTGAAGTCAGTTGGTGCATCAATTAATTTTAATTGATTAATGACTGCCCATTTCGCGGATATTATTTACATCTGAAGGGGTACTCGATCGATCGATTGAGTACGCGAGTGGGCCGCGTTTGCTGGGTTGGTCAAGTGTTTTTGGGGTGGCCATTTCCGTTTGTTGTTCAATTTGACCGGTTGTTGTGTTGTGCTGCACTTACCAAACAAAACATGGGATATTTCGTTCTTCTTTTCCATTCAGGGGTTTTTTTTATTGAATAAATATGGCTAACTTACACCGATATTGAACAGGGATGTCTAAATGATTCTGTAAAAACGATGTTCATTTAGAAATTTGTATGAACGATATTGATTAATCGCTAAGGTGTGCAACCACGAAATTCAATATACGAAGACTCTGGCAAACAGACAAATAAAGCTGCAAACAGAGAGCCACGGTGGAGACCATCCTATAGATACTTTCAGGTTTTTACTGACTCCCCTTATGGAACCCTTAAGAGCCTTCACCAAACATTTCCAAATTACCAGCAAGAGTATTACTTCAGAAATTATATATATAGACGGTGTCTGATGCGACTCTTTCAGCATCTAATGGTGATCTAATGCTTCAAGGATATCCGGAAATCACTCATACTAAAAATCGTTCATATTGTGAGCAGTTTGGCTGTTTAACTCTTAGTAAAGAATCGTTGTATCTACAGATTATTCCCATCTGTATGCTTCAGTTTAGGTTAGAAAAACAACCAATCTGAACCCAGTCAATATTAATTCTTCTCATATTCGCTCAAACATAAATAAGATTCATACCTTAAGAAACATTTTCCATCAAATTTGAGATCTATTTTCAGCAATCCTTAAAATCTAAAAAGTAAACATAGGATCTTTAATCGATGGTATAGCTCCAAGACTTCGAATTTACCAAGTTTAAGTTGATTACAAGCCGACATCTTGTGCGTGGCTCAAATTCGAATCACTATTCTTGGCCGATGTCGGGCAGACATCTGGACATTCCAAGAAATTCTTCATTACATTGTTCACCCTCTAAACTCTCGGCAAGATTATACAAGATTTTCGCTATATTTTCATGTGTAGCTCTGCTCTAGCACTTTCTACTGCAATAAAGCAGGTCACACTGTATAAAATATAAAATTTGACACTTGCAGTTGCAAACCATGATCAAAACCATCATTCAAAATTTAATGTCGACATTGTCTCAACATTCATTTGCTGTGCAGATTGAAAGGACTAATGGACCGTATCCAGTACACAGGGCCTATGTTTGACATGGCATGCCTTTTGATGATAAAAATAAATGAAATCATACTCTCTCTCTCTCTTTCTCTTTCTCTCTTGCTATCATCAAACACTGATAACAGAAATCTCATTAATTTGATTCATAAAGCATAACGCATATTCCTCCAAACGTATTCCACCGTAACCAACACCTGCTAAATCAAACAAACATATCTTCGTGTACCATCGTACGCAAACGATCGTCCGAAGCCAGCGGTCCGTGTAAACACAGCTATTTATGCCATCCACTCGCATTGAGCCGTACCTTTGCACCGTATTTATGTGCACAATTTCCTTCGCCCACCCTGTAGTGCAGGCTGCCCCGTGGGCACACCTGTTGGTGCATATGTGATATGCGTCTCGTAACGGAGCAAAAACCCTGGCAAACAAATTACCCACAAACGATCGCATCACTGTCTGTGCAGGTGGCCAAAGGCACCCAGCACAAATCCTGCCAGCCAACGCACACGGACGCAAATAATAGTAAACGATTCGCAGAACTCATCAAGGGTCGGGCAGCCTGCTAAGGTTGGCTGATGATTTCTAGCACGAGCGAGATACGCTACTCGTAATATCTGAAGCACCTGCCCCGTCCTGCGGGGCGTCCAAACGGTGTCGGAAGCGAACGACGACGACGACGACGACGACAACATGATTCAATGCACATCCTAGCCTGGCTCCCGTTAGCATAATACACCTTTTTTCCCAACACACTGCACGTTGCAGCGTTGAACAGAACCGCCATCAGCAACAACTCTTTGAAGGTAACATATGCGTTTATATTATTTATTTTCACCCGCAAAACTCACCCCGGCTTCGTCTACTGCCAGTAAAAATGGGAAAAGATAATCCCGCCTTTGCCACCTCCATCCAATCCATTATCCGCTTCGGGGAAGCTCGTGCATCCTTCTGCAGATAATATCTTTATTACATCTAGCAAACATGATTTGATCTTTAACCCGTCCAGATTGAAATGAATAATAAACGCCTTTCGCTCTGTGGCGCACGGCACAACGCACATACACATACATACACATTTTACACAACTGCACGACAGGTTTAGAAAAGCTTTTTCGCATATTGCTTCATTACCATCGGTAACGTCAGAATTAATGCCTCGTTAACTAGTTGCCTGGCTACAGCAATGGTGCATAAAGTGTAGCATTTGATGGCACAGCTATTACACTCAACGCCATTCAGAACCGGTTTAAGGGGCACTATTTAATGAGCAACACTTTTTTTGTGTTTTGCTATAGTGACTCACTTACCATTTTTAAATCGATCCTTTTTCTTTTCCCGAGAGTTTTGGTCCCCGGGGGACATTTTGGCGTATCCAAAACAAGTATTGTGAAATAGTGATTTTTCATAACAGATATTTGAAATTGAAGATTTGCTCTTAAACGCCCAGATGTATGCAACCAGCGGAACAAACCATCTTTTTGGGAATGAAATAATCATCTCCCCTAGCGTGTTTGCCTAAAGAAAACCTTGGATTAGCGCCCAAAAGGTATGCAATCGTGCAAATAGGTTCGTACAACACACCTCTTTACAAGCCACACAACTTCTGCTAAGCACCAGCTTAGCAAGGCACGCACCCTGGGCACACTATTTGTCCCCTGCAATGACTTCCCGTACGTTATATGAAGAACTTGTTGAGAAAAACAATCCAGCTTTATTTTTTGTTATCCACAACCACTTTTGAGACCCAGTCCTCCAAGTCGGGTGAAGTTTTTGCTCGCATGACTCAGTGGATTGTTGTACAGCGAAAATCAGATGTGATTTATGAGCCTTCTGCACGCATTTCTCGAACCGTTTCTAACTGGAGGGCAATATTTAACGCGCACATTCTGGCTCCGTTATCGCACAACAATTTCGCACGAATTTTCGAAGGCTTTGACGGCATTCGGCTAAAGAGCGGATGACCAACAGCGAAGGCAATGGTGTGCGGCACAGCAAAAAAAAGAGATGACGTCGACACAACCATTAGCAAGTTTGGGTGTAACGTGTGGTGCTGTATGTTTGTGTGTGTCGGTGTGCCACCTGTCAGCATGCATTTGCGGTGTGCT
Organism: Anopheles maculatus; assembly: GCA_002091835.1. Taxonomy (NCBI): domain Eukaryota; kingdom Metazoa; phylum Arthropoda; class Insecta; order Diptera; family Culicidae; genus Anopheles; species Anopheles maculatus. The sequence continues at coordinate 78,092 of KZ062207.1, forward strand.
TGGGCCAGCCGAAGAAAGCGAACCCCGTGGGTTCGATGTGTGAAAATGAGCAGATGGCGAAAGGAGCGCGAGCGGCGATGAAAAGAAGCCAATTTTCTGCTACCATATCAACGCCAAACCGTGCCAAACCGACTCACACCTGACGGCCGTTCGACAACTTCATTTCGAAATGGTACCGACTCGGTTGAAACCCCTTAGAACACTTCACCGTGCCGTCATGCTGTGTCCTGGTTTGATTGTGTTTTTCTTTTTTTTGCACTGCATTTTCCTTTCACATTTTTCCCGCGCTAAAACCACATCCAAGGAAACATTGCTTCCCTGCCGGGTGTTCCAGGTTCGCTTCGCCGGGCGGATTCTTGCCCCCCACCGTTCCTACACAGAAAAACGTCAGAAACGACGTCAACGATTTAATTGAATTCCTCCAGCTTCTCTTCCGTTAGCATCGGCACCTGAGCCGTTCGATTTGAAGCCCCATGCTGATCGATACGATCGATCTAACTCCCCGATTTCCCGGCGGGACACGAGCCATGTATGTAACAATGCGTACCAACAGCCCGTTAAAGCACCTTCAGAAACGGCACCCGGACGAATGTGCCCCGTCACATTCGAAGCTGATTTCCACTTGAAAACTCTCTTCCCTAGATCTCGAGCCCACTGTTCCCACTGATGAGTAGTGCCTTTTGCGGCGTCCGATTGGCACCCAACAGAAGTGGTATGTGTTGCCGGGTCAATGGCCACAAACACGCCGCACAATGACTTCCATCCGGGGAAGGATAATAATGCTCCGGGCAGGTTCTTCACTCAAGACTCGGCTTGACTATCGATTTAAGTGCACACACGGATGTATGGTGTGGTTCCACACATTCCAGCGTCTTATTAAGCAAATGGCTACAAATAGCATGTGGCCGATGTTGTCGGATGGAAATTGATGCCCACTGCCACTGGCGTTGAGCGTTCTCGATTAGCTCTGGGCGCGGGTCCCTCTCGTGACGATAATTGTAGCTTAATTAGAAATCTCCCGCGTAAAAGTATCGGGTCGGGTTTTTGTACGCGACCATGTTTTCTTCCGTCAACACATGCAACCGGCAATGTTTGATTGGGTTTCCAACGCAAACTGTTGATGGGCGAACAGTTGGTGAACTGCGAACATGAAACTCTAAAGTATACATTGCAAATCAATCGTATCGTTTGTTTGCGGTGCGGTTGTTTTACTGCACGCGAGCAACGCGAGCGATATGTGATTTTTAAGTTAAGTAAAGTGAAGTGAACAATCCTCCCGTCCTTCCCGTCCCCGCTGCAACGCCCAACGATTCTTTCTCTAAATGGGCGCTAAATATCTTCTAGGCAAAGAGCTTCAGTCTGAAATTGTCTTCCTAGCGATAAGAAACATTTGATTGCATACATTTAGGCGTACTGAAAGCAATGAAGGAAAGACCCTTTACAGGATCTTATAGATCATACAGTTAGCGTTTTTATACACACACTCCGGACTTGAAAATTACTTATTTCTAAGAATTCTTTCAAATTTTCCAAAACCAACCGAACCATGGTAAAAAGGAGAGCGTGTTATAATAAGCTAAAGATGAATTTTAAACCTCTCGATGTTGTAGAGCTTATAAAGAAGTATTCAAAGTCAAAACGGTTCCACTTGTAAAAACAGTAATGTTAGTTGGTTGAGGATTTACGCCTTGCTTGCACTTTACACGTAATTCTGAGCCATTTAGGGTAGCATGTTGCTTATTCTTGTTAATTTAATATAATATTTTCCACCCAACTTGCTTCATACTCACAGCGACACCATCAAAACCTTGAAATAGCTACTATTCCACGACAAAACCATCGAACCACCGGTAGTTCGATACCTAGTTCGCTGGTGGCTACATTAAATTAGGTCATCTAATTTTAGTGCCACCTCGTTTCGATGCATTTACAAGCCTGTTAGTCGAATTCGGCAAACTGCACGAAGCTAAGTCACGATTGACCATCGAAACCACCGCACCAGAACCACATCGCGGCATCGGCTTAGGCATCTCCCCTAGGGTGTTTGCCTAAAGAAAACCTTGGATTAGCGCCCAAAAGGTATGCAACCGTGCAAACAGTTTCGTACAACTCACCTCTTTACAAGCCACACAACATCTACTTAGCACCAGCTTAGCAAGGCACGCACCCTGGGCACACTATTTGTCCCCGGCAATGACTTCCCGTACGTAATATAAAGAACTTGTTGAGAAAAACAATCCAGCATTATTTTTTGTTCTCCACAACCACTTTTGAGACCCGGTCCTCCGAGTCGGGTGAAGTTTTTGCTCGCATGACTCAGAGGATTGTTGTACAGCGAAAATCAGATGTGATTTATGAGCCTTCTGCACGCATTTCTCGAACCGTTTCTAACTGGAGGGCAATATTTAACGCGCATATTCTGGCTCCGTTATCGCACAACAATTTCGCACGAATTTTCGAAAGCTTCGACGGCATTCGGCTAAAGAGCGGATGACCAACAGCGAAGGCAATGGTGTGCCGCACAGCAAAAAAAAGAGATGACGTCGACACAACCATTAGCAAGTTTGGGTGTAACGTGTGGTGCTGTATGTTTGTGTGTGTCGGTGTGCCACCTGTCAGCATGCATTTGCGGTGCGCTTGGGCCAGCCGAAGAAAGCGAACCCCGTGGGTTGAATGTGTGAAAATGAGCAGATGGCGAAAGGAGCGCGTGCGGCGATGAAAAGAAGCCAATTTTCTGCTACCATATCAACGCCAAACCGTGCCAAACCGACTCACACCTGACGGCCGTTCGACAACTTCATTTCGAAATGGTACCGACTCGGTTGAAACCCCTTAGAACACTTCACCGTGCCGTCATGCTGTGTCCTGGTTTGATTGTGTGTTTTTTTTTTTCGTGCTGCATTTTCCTTTCACATTTTTCCCGCGCTAAAACCACATCCAAGGAAACATTGCTTCCCTGCCGGGCGTTCCAGGTTCGCTTCGCCGGGCGGATTCTTGCCCCCACCGTTCCTACACAGAAAAACGTCAGAAACGACGTCAACGATTTAATTGAATTCCTCCAGCTTCTCTTCCGTTAGCATCGGCACCTGAGCCGTTCGATTTGAAGCCCCATGCTGATCGATACGATCGATCTAACCCCCCGATTTCCCGGCGGGACACGAGCCATGTATGTAACAATGCGTACCAACAGCCCGTTAAAGCACCTTCAGAAACGGCACCCGGACGAATGTGCCCCGTCACATTCGAAGCTGATTTCCACTTGAAAACTCTCTTCCCTAGATCTCGAGCCCACTGTTCCCACTGATGAGTAGTGCCTTTTGCGGCGTCCGATTGGCACCCAACAGAAGTGGTATGTGTTGCCGGGTCAATGGCCACAAACACGCCGCACAATGACTTCCATCCGGGGAAGGATAATAATGCTCCGGGCAGGTTCTTCACTCAAGACTCGGCTTGACTATCGATTTAAGTGCACACACGGATGTATGGTGTGGTTCCACACATTCCAGCGTCTTATTAAGCAAATGAGTACAAATAGCATGTGGCCGATGTTGTCGGATGGAAATTGATGCCCACTGCCACTGGCGTTGAGCGTTCTCGATTAGCTCTGGGTGCGGGTCCCTCTCGTGACGATAATTGTAGCTTAATTAGAAATCTCCCGCGTAAAAGTATCGGGTCGGGTTTTTGTACGCGACCATGTTTTCTTCCGTCAACACATGCAACCGGCAATGTTTGATTGGGTTTCCAACGCAAACTGTTGATGGGCGAACAGTTGGTGAACTGCGAACATGAAACTCTAAAGTATACATTGCAAATCAATCGTATCGTTTGTTTGCGGTGCGGTTGTTTTACTGCACGCGAGCAACGCGAGCGATATGTGATTTTTAAGTTAAGTAAAGTGAAGTGAACAATCCTCCCGTCCTTCCCGTCCCCGCTGCAACGCCCAACGATTCTTTCTCTAAATGGGCGCTAAATATCTTCTAGGCAAAGAGCTTCAGTCTGAAATTGTCTTCCTAGCGATAAGAAACATTTGATTGCATACATTTAGGCGTACTGAAAGCAATGAAGGAAAGACCCTTTACAGGATCTTATAGATCATACAGTTAGCGTTTTTATACACACACTCCGGACTTGAAAATTACTTATTTCTAAGAATTCTTTCAAATTTTCCAAAACCAACCGAACCATGGTAAAAAGGAGAGCGTGTTATAATAAGCTAAAGATGAATTTTAAACCTCTCGATGTTGTAGAGCTTATAAAGAAGTATTCAAAGTCAAAACGGTTCCACTTGTAAAAACAGTAATGTTAGTTGGTTGAGGATTTACGCCTTTGCCGGGTGTTCCAGGTTCGCTTCGCCGGGCGGATTCTTGCCCCCCACCGTTCCTACACAGAAAAACGTCAGAAACGACGTCAACGATTTAATTGAATTCCTCCAGCTTCTCTTCCGTTAGCATCGGCACCTGAGCCGTTCGATTTGAAGCCCCATGCTGATCGATACGATCGATCTAACTCCCCGATTTCCCGGCGGGACACGAGCCATGTATGTAACAATGCGTACCAACAGCCCGTTGAAGCACCTTCAGAAACGGCTCCGGACGAATGTGCCCCGTCACATTCGATGCTGATTTCCACTTGAAAACTCTCTTCCCTAGATCTCGAGCCCACTGTTCCCACTGATGAGTAGTGCCTTTTGCGGCGTCCGATTGGCACCCAACAGAAGTGGTATGTGTTGCCGGGTCAATGGCCACAAACACGCCGCACAATGACTTCCATCCGGGGAAGGATAATAATGCTCCGGGCAGGTTCTTCACTCAAGACTCGGCTTGACTATCGATTTAAGTGCACACACGGATGTATGGTGTGGTTCCACACATTCCAGCGTCTTATTAAGCAAATGGCTACAAATAGCATGTGGCCGATGTTGTCGGATGGAAATTGATGCCCACTGCCACTGGCGTTGAGCGTTCTCGATTAGCTCTGGGCGCGGGTCCCTCTCGTGACGATAATTGTAGCTTAATTAGAAATCTCCCGCGTAAAAGTATCGGGTCGGGTTTTTGTACGCGACCATGTTTTCTTCCGTCAACACATGCAACCGGCAATGTTTGATTGGGTTTCCAACGCAAACTGTTGATGGGCGAACAGTTGGTGAACTGCGAACATGAAACTCTTAAGTATACATTGCAAATCAATCGTATCGTTTGTTTGCGGTGCGGTTGTTTTACTGCACGCGAGCAACGCGAGCGATATGTGATTTTTAAGTTAAGTAAAGTGAAGTGAACAATCCTCCCGTTAACGTGTGGTGCTGTATGTTTGTGTGTGTCGGTGTGCCACCTGTCAGCATGCATTTGCGGTGTGCTTGGGCCAGCCGAAGAAAGCGAACCCCGTGGGTTCGATGTGTGAAAATGAGCAGATGGCGAAAGGAGCGCGAGCGGCGATGAAAAGAAGCCAATTTTCTGCTACCATATCAACGCCAAACCGTGCCAAACCGACTCACACCTGACGGCCGTTCGACAACTTCATTTCGAAATGGTACCGATTCGGTTGAAACCCCTTAGAACACTTCACCGTGCCGTCATGCTGTGTCCTGGTTTGATTGTGTTTTTCTTTTTTTTGCACTGCATTTTCCTTTCACATTTTTCCCGCGCTAAAACCACATCCAAGGAAACATTGCTTCCCTGCCGGGCGTTCCAGGTTCGCTTCGCCGGGCGGATTCTTGCCCCCACCGTTCCTACACAGAAAAACGTCAGAAACGACGTCAACGATTTAATTGAATTCCTCCAGCTTCTCTTCCGTTAGCATCGGCACCTGAGCCGTTCGATTTGAAGCCCCATGCTGATCGATACGATCGATCTAACTCCCCGATTTCCCGGCGGGACACGAGCCATGTATGTAACAATGCGTACCAACAGCCCGTTGAAGCACCTTCAGAAACGGCTCCGGACGAATGTGCCCCGTCACATTCGATGCTGATTTCCACTTGAAAACTCTCTTCCCTAGATCTCGAGCCCACTGTTCCCACTGATGAGTAGTGCCTTTTGCGGCGTCCGATTGGCACCCAACAGAAGTGGTATGTGTTGCCGGGTCAATGGCCACAAACACGCCGCACAATGACTTCCATCCGGGGAAGGATAATAATGCTCCGGGCAGGTTCTTCACTCAAGACTCGGCTTGACTATCGATTTAAGTGCACACACGGATGTATGGTGTGGTTCCACACATTCCAGCGTCTTATTAAGCAAATGGCTACAAATAGCATGTGGCCGATGTTGTCGGATGGAAATTGATGCCCACTGCCACTGGCGTTGAGCGTTCTCGATTAGCTCTGGGCGCGGGTCCCTCTCGTGACGATAATTGTAGCTTAATTAGAAATCTCCCGCGTAAAAGTATCGGGTCGGGTTTTTGTACGCGACCATGTTTTCTTCCGTCAACACATGCAAGCGTCACTGTTTGATTGGGTTTCCAACGCAAACTGTTGATGGGCGAACAGTTGGTGAACTGCGAACATGAAACTCTTAAGTATACATTGCAAATCAATCGTATCGTTTGTTTGCGGTGCGGTTGTTTTACTGCACGCGAGCAACGCGAGCGATATGTGATTTTAAAGTTAAGTAAAGTGAAGTGAACAATCCTCCCGTCCTTCCCGTCCCCGCTGCAACGCCCAACGATTCTTTCTCTAAATGGGCGCTAAATATCTTCTAGGCAAAGAGCTTCAGTCTGAAATTGTCTTCCTAGCGATAAGAAACATTTGATTGCATACATTTAGGCGTACTGAAAGCAATGAAGGAAAGACCCTTTACAGGATCTTATAGATCATACAGTTAGCGTTTTTATACACACACTCCGGACTTGAAAATTACTTATTTCTAAGAATTCTTTCAAATTTTCCAAAACCAACCGAACCATGGTAAAAAGGAGAGCGTGTTATAATAAGCTAAAGATGAATTTTAAACCTCTCGATGTTGTAGAGCTTATAAAGAAGTATTCAAAGTCAAAACGGTTCCACTTGTAAAAACAGTAATGTTAGTTGGTTGAGGATTTACGCCTTGCTTGCACTTTACACGTAATTCTGAGCCATTTAGGGTAGCATGTTGTTTATTCTTGTTAATTTAATATAATATTTTCCATCCAACTTGCCTCATACTCACAGCGACACCATCAAAACCTTGAAATAGCTACTATTCCACGACAAAACCATCGAACCACCGGTAGTTCGATACCTAGTTCGCTGGTGGCTACATTAAATTAGGTCATCTAATTTTAGTGCCACCTCGTTTCGATGCATTTACAAGCCTGTTAGTCGAATTCGGCAAACTGCACGAAGCTAAGTCACGATTGACCATCGAAACCACCGCACCAGAACCACATCGTGGCATCGGCTTAGGCCCTATCAATGCCGAACCACACTCGAATCACACGTGCATTCAATTAGCTGCTGACTCTGGCGATCAACCCTGCCGATCGGTCGATCGGTAACACGGACACTATTAAACACGGCAACCCTACAAGCGAGGGCTTGCAAAAGGGTTCGAGAACCACCGAGAACAAAAAAAAACAACACCAGATCAGTGTCGGAAGGCACGGCAGACCGATAACTTTGCTGGATCGCAGCTGGATAATTGCACTTATTGCTAGCGACTCGTGTAGCAGCATGTCGACAGTTGGTGAAAACTGGACAATATTCAACAGCGGACGAATAATTTGGTTGAGTTGGGGTGGAATGGGGAGGAGGAACAGGACAACGAGAAGTCACATTTGGGCACAAATTGCACACACACACACACACACACACACTCGGTTGTTCATAAGCGCGTGGAGTGTGAGCGTACCGACGCGCTCAAGCATATTTTATGTGCCGATTATGCAATGACCCTTTTTAGTGGTGCACACAAAATTGGCCTACCGGTCCCACTTGGGCAGCATCCCGGTGCTACTCCGATCCCCAAAAAACCCACCACCACCACCACCAACCGGGACAGCTTAATTAGTGCTGCGAGAGACGGACGGAACACCGTACTAGATTGGGGTGGACCAAAACTCGTCCCTGGCTGCGTTTGGCCGAAACCTGATGCCGTGCTGCCTCAACTGTCGTCGACAAAACCACCGAACACGGTGGACAGGTTCTGGCCAAAGTTTAATTTCATAGACTCCGTAGTGAAGTTTTGCCGTGCCCGCACCAGCAAACACGGGACCACGTGAGAGTTTCGGGAATGAATCTGATTACCGTTTTGGGGTAGGGTGGCTAGCGGTGTAGATCCTATGCTAATGGAAAGGGATCCGAGTGGCAAGCATCGCTGCTAGATGCTAGAACCGAACCTGGAAAAACCTACCTACCGGACGGACAACATTGTGTTCGCGCATAGGAGTATACTTTGTGTGCCAGCTAATCGAATAACCGGTCGTGCAGCGAAAGCCGATACGGCTTTAATCAGATCTTCCGTTTTTGCTGACCAAACCTCCAAAAACAAAACCCCCGAGAGAGAGGGATAGAAAGGCTAGCATTCAATTAGCTGCTGACTCTGGCGAACAACCCTGCCGATCGGTCGATCGGTAACACGGACACTATTAAACACGGCAACCCTACGAGCGAGGGCTTCCAAAAGGGTTCGAGAACCACCGAGAACCAAAAAAAACAACACCAGATCAGTGTCGGAAGGCACGGCAGACCGATAACTTTGCTGGATCGCAGCTGGATAATTGCACTTATTGCTAGCGACTCGTGTAGCAGCATGTCGACAGTTGGTGAAAACTGGACAATATTCAACAGCGGACGAATAATTTGGTTGAGTTGGGGTGGAATGGGGAGGAGGAACAGGACAACGAGAAGTCACATTTGGGCACAAATTGCACACACACACACACACACACACACTCGGTTGTTCATAAGCGCGTGGAGTGTGAGCGTACCGACGCGCTCAAGCATATTTTATGTGCCGATTATGCAATGACCCTTTTTAGTGGTGCACACAAAATTGGCCTACCGGTCCCACTTGGGCAGCATCCCGGTGCTACTCCGATCCCCAAAAAACCCACCACCACCACCACCAACCGGGACAGCTTAATTAGTGCTGCGAGAGACGGACGGAACACCGTACTAGATTGGGGTGGACCAAAACTCGTCCCTGGCTGCGTTTGGCCGAAACCTGATGCCGTGCTGCCTCAACTGTCGTCGACAAAACCACCGAACACGGTGGACAGGTTCTGGCCAAAGTTTAATTTCATAGACTCCGTAGTGAAGTTTTGCCGTGCCCGCACCAGCAAACACGGGACCACGTGAGAGTTTCGGGAATGAATCTGATTACCGTTTTGGGGTAGGGTGGCTAGCGGTGTAGATCCTATGCTAATGGAAAGGGATCCGAGTGGCAAGCATCGCTGCTAGATGCTAGAACCGAACCTGGAAAAACCTACCTACCGGACGGACAACATTGTGTTCGCGCATAGGAGTATACTTTGTGTGCCAGCTAATCGAATAACCGGTCGTGCAGCGAAAGCCGATACGGCTTTAATCAGATCTTCCGTTTTTGCTGACCAAACCTCCAAAAACAAAACCCCCGAGAGAGAGGGATAGAAAGGCTATTAGTGTCCGTGGCATTCGGGCGAGATTGTACTCAATTTCATTCCCTGCACGCAACGGTCACTGAAGATGAGCTTAAAGTCGCTTTTTAGTGGTGCACACAAAATTGGCCTACCGGTCCCACTTGGGCAGCATCCCGGTGCTACTCCGATCCCCAAAAAACCCACCACCACCACCACCAACCGGGACAGCTTAATTAGTGCTGCGAGAGACGGACGGAACACCGTACTAGATTGGGGTGGACCAAAACTCGTCCCTGGCTGCGTTTGGCCGAAACCTGATGCCGTGCTGCAACTGTCGTCGACAAAACCACCGGACACGGTGGACAGGTTCTGGCCAAAGTTTAATTTCATAGACTCCGTAGTGAAGTTTTGCCGTGCAGCACCAGCAAACACGGGACCACGTGAGAGTTTCGGGAATGAATCTGATTACCGTTTTGGGGTAGGGTGGCTAGCGGTGTAGATCCTATGCTAATGGAAAGGGATCCGAGTGGCAAGCATCGCTGCTAGATGCTAGAACCGAACCTGGAAAAACCTACCTACCGGACGGACAACATTGTGTTCGCGCATAGGAGTATACTTTGTGTGCCAGCTAATCGAATAACCGGTCGTGCAGCGAAAGCCGATACGGCTTTAATCAGATCTTCCGTTTTTGCTGACCAAACCTCCAAAAACAAAACCCCCGAGAGAGAGGGATAGAAAGGCTATTAGTGTCCGTGGCATTCGGGCGAGATTGTACTCAATTTCATTCCCTGCACGCAACGGTCACTGAAGATGAGCTTAAAGTCGCTGCGCCCTACGTGCCCGATTTCCCGGTGACAACGATTTCCGGAGGGAAAAATTGCAACCAATGTCTTAAATTGGGTCATTGTGTGCTTTCGGTTTTCTCTGTGTGTTTTTTTTTTCGGGGTGGAACTCAAATTTAATGCAAACACTTCTTCCGATTCTTCCCATTATTTTTGGTATCCTCAGGAAACAGCTGAAACCGCGTTCGCTATCCTCGGGAGAGTTCCCATTAATGATCACCTGCCATTCGGCCAGGTGTGAAGAAAAGGCTGCTCTGCCTCGGGCACCAGCCAGCAAGCAAAGAGCAAAAGAAAGCCTTCCACCCTCACGGTGCAGCCAGAAGTGCTAAAGTAAACATTAGCGTTCACACGGGAGCACATTTTACAAATGCGAAAACTTTTCCACACTTTCCCAGTTCAGCAGCACAAAGAAGAAAAGCGACGAAAAACGCTCTGCTTTCGCTCGAAACTTGGTCTCGAAGCTTTCGCCCCAGTACCCAAACCATCGTGAGTTGAAGTTTCCCAGCGTGGCATCGTCTACCGCAAACATTATGCCTTTTTTTTCGTTGTACGCCATTGGAATGCAATTCGCTTCGGCGGTAGGTACCAGAGCGAAGAACTACTCCTTCGTAAGTCGGTCAAAAGTGAAACCCATATTTTTTGCCTTCCATGCCACAGGAACAGCCTCAAAAAGCTCGTCCAAATGCGAAGTGCCGAAATTCTTTTTCCCCATTCGCAAAGACTTTGCAAAGTGCAATGAATGATTACCAACACTGAGCCGTGCTCTAGAGCCCAGAAAGGGGTCATCATTATCATCCTGAATGTCACCCTCTCGTACCGAACGTAAGAACAACTAGGCCAACCAAGACTTTCCAGCACGAATTAGAACGGGTAGAGAACAGTGCGTGTTCGTGTCACTGATTCCCAGCGATGGACGTCCATTCACGAAGCATAAATATATTTAAATAAATTATGAAAAACAGCGTCACAATTTATACGAAAACTTCGTCCTGCTCATAACTCTCCTACCGGAACCACATTTGTTCCGAGTGCTCCGTAAATCTGTCCCATGGTGACGTACGTACGGCAAAAGAAAACTATTCCCCTGCCGAAGGGTCTTAGACGTTGTGCAAGCTAAACTGGTCCGTGGTCGTTGCACTTCTGCCTGTCCCGGTACTGATGAAAGTGCCTGTGATAAGCAACCAGGCTGCAGGTAAGACATCTCGCGAAGGATAATGACACGTCCACTACACTGCGCCAGAAGCAGGCGTTGGCTCCGCACAACACAAACTGCAATTAGTGTTCATTCATTATTCAATGGAAACTCATTTCTCATACACACCTACACGAGGGGCCAGCATGGCGGAAGTTCTAAATACACGCCCTGAATGAAGGGATAATTTCTTTCTCCAGCTGCAGACTCATGTCACGAACGCACATCTCCTGTGTCCCGCGGCTAGACAATGTGCTCTTGAGCGAAGGATAACTCAACAACATGGTTGAGTTTTTATTTTAAGTTCTAGATCAGTTTATCTGCTTTCGCGGATGCTTAATTTCTGTACAATTTTACACCGCACTGTGACATCAGAAACAGAAAGGAACGAAAAAGAAAATTAACACAAGATTGCATACTTTTAGGCTCCTTGAAACGAATTTAACTCACAACGCCTAAAATTATGCAAATTTAATACACCAAAAGCATGAAAAATGCTGCAAAACACATTATCAAACGATAATCATCCACAAAAATCAATCACCGGTACACCGGTTATTGATCCAACAACTGGTCCGTTTTTTCCCCCCCTTCACTTTTTGCTTCATAAATCACATCCTATCCGCATCAATTGCATCGGTCCTATCGTTAAAACTCGATCAAAAGCGAATGATTACTGGTTGCCCCCTTTTGCTGAGACACGCACCCGGCACCAGTCAACTTCAAAATCGATTTGTAAATACAACCCTAACACACACACACACATCCTGTCACTTGTTGATGTACCACTGCAGCAGTACGCATCATAAAACATTTAATCCATTGATCTTTTTTTTTTTGTTTTCTTCCCTTCAGTCGTGCATCCTGCTTGAGCGAAAGCTATTCAATTCAGGTTTCGGTTACGGGGTTTCACACAACATTCTGGCACCCCCCCTGTAGAACGTACAAATATCGACCCCAGAAGAAAGTCAAATCACACAAACGTCCATTTATCTTGCTCCTACCATTGTGTGTGTGTGTGTGTACTGTCACTGGCAGGGTAGTGCGCACGTTGTACGCCTGCACCGTAACTGCAATCGGAGAAGTACGTCCAACGAGCACAAGCAATGGTAGCACCGAATTCTTTCGATTTGTCATACCTGCAACGGTTAGGGGTTGCGGATGGGGATGCTGGCAACGAGACGGTGGTCGAATTCCGTGCCGCTTCTGCAGACTTCTAAGCATCTTCTAAGATATACACGTGACACACGCCCTCCATTCCGGCTCTACAAGCGAACACATTTACCGCATATTGCCTTCTTGATGAACAATTCAAGGCCTTCTGCAGTGGAAGCTACTTCATCATTTCCGGTTGGGGCTGTGTTGCACGGCCCCCTGCTCCATGCTTCTATTTGATATAGCTTTGAGCTGTGTTCAAACGACCTTACCAGAACCGGAGCGAAGCTATTTATTCGTCTCACCTCTTCACCGTGTGTGTGTGCACCGCTACGTCTACGGATGTAGATTTTCCAGTTTCAAAACGTAGCAATTCGAGAGGCATGCCTGTGCGAGTAGGTTAAGCATAAAAGTGAAGCACAACTGCACAACCGGTCTTGGGCAAGACACGTGCCCTCAACGTATACACACACACACACACTCACAGCAACAGAGAAACCTGTTCGTGTGACACACCGTGACACAGACAAATGCATATCGCGTCGGGCTAAATTATGGAGCACACTTGCCCGGCTCGAGAGACAAAAGAAAAATTATCTTAAATAATGCAGAAACGTGACACGTCATCCAGACCGGTGTGAGGGTAGTGAATTACACCTCACTACGCTTCTTATCATGACTGCAGCTTATGCTTCCTGTGAAACCGTTTTCCACCGCTCGCAAAAGACCTAAACAAAGATTTTGCTCCGACAGCCACCAGGCAGAACGGCACCTGGGAAGGAATAACGTTTCAAGCTCTTAACTAGCAGTTTGACATACGTTGGCATTCGAGTGCACTAGCAGTGCCGGTCAGGTGCTAACCGTCGGTCATACTGAAATGCAAATTTTTGCTACCAAGCCGGCAGCTCCGGTAAAAATGCTCCAGTAACCATTGTACATTTTATCGCCTTTTGCTTTTCATGAGCACAGGAAGAGACCCACCACACACAGGATACGGCTAAAATTATCGCTCGACGGCTGAATGCTAGATTGGGCTGCAAATAAGCACCTTTCACGAGGTGAGCCTGCACAAGTACGGTGGACTGTAAGATGCTTATGATTTTATGCAAATATAGAGTTCTTTAAAACTGAATGTGAGGTTTCAGATTCAGCGTTACTTGCAGTTCATTAACAACGCAACGTAAGAGTACACGTAACGCTTCTTGCTGTGGTGACGCGGATTTTGCCACAAACGTCATAGACACATTTTCAAAGAAAAAGTATAGTTCTTCCCAATACAACAGAAGAACAAGGGCGAAACATCAAAAGATACCTTGTTCTTGTTCGCTGTTGGAAACAAGTAAACAACTATTCGCTTACGCGCCAAACATCAAAGCAGCTACTATCATATTGTTAGTGCTACTTTCACAACCACCATCCTTCGCACGCGACGCAACTAACTCCTCCTTCGAAACCGTGCCGTTACTGCCGTACTTCAGTAGCATCACTTAACGTTCATTGAGTTTTGCTGCAATTACACAAAATGCTGTCCGCCGGCACTCGCTCTCTCTCTCTCGCGCGCGTCGTCTCCATTTGCTGGGTGACTCATTATCGTGTCGCTGTTTACATCATGTCGTCGTCGAATCAACTTCATTTTCTTTTTTTGAAGCGCGTGTAGTACATCAATTATTGCCCCCCGGTCGGACTGGGTGCGTTTAACGTGCTAATGGGAAATGCTGCATCGCTAATGGTGATGATGTCTACTAGCATCCTTTAGGGCGTCACACGGTTTTGCATGAATGGTTCTATTTTTGCACAGGATGCACGCGTGGCAGGTGTGATGGTGTGATGCATCGTCTGCTCAATCCTTTGTGATTGTGAGAATCCTCTTACAATACGGCGGCTAGTTATCAGAATAAACACTTCCAGGACTAGTTAATTTAAAAACGCGCCTGAATTTTGATTTAAATAGCACGCTCCGAATCGCTTTTTTCTTTTCAAATTAAAGTATCCCTGGACTAACATCTGCAAATGCCAAGTTTTTACGTCTATCTCTTCCAAAATTCTAATTCCATCCCGAAACCCCATCAAGTGGTTTGTCTAAAAGCAGAAGCCTTCTCCACATACTGTCCTCATCACGCACACATTACATTATCAGACGGATCACCATCGTACCCGAGTCGCCCAGCAGCCTGCTCACGAGCTCCAACTTTTTCCCATCGGCAAACACTTCAACAACTCCCCACACACACACACACGCATGTGGGTGTCATGTATGGGACTTCACCGACGCACTTCACCGCACCAAACGCTACAACACACAAGACATACGAGTGTATTGTGTGTATGCGCCGGTCGAGGATGTGATTGGGTGCGGTCTGCCACATCTCGTAACCAGCCTCTTCGCTCACACCATTGAGTGGTTTTCAAGTGCTGCAACAGACCAACAGGGATGGGAGTCGGTACGACAGCAGCAGCAGCAGCAGCAACAGCAAAAAAAACCCTCATGGATCCTCATCCATCCAGAATGAGAATCGGGTTCGCCCGTCGCTGAAAGTCATTCGCCAGTCGACGCACCGCGCTCTGACGATGGTTGATGAAATCGCGCTTACCCAGAGATAAAGCGTCGGCTACATGTTTTTCCAGTTTGTCGGAGCAAGAAACGACACACACACACACACACTCCGACTCGTTATCACCATTATCAACTCCGGTCGATGTGTTCTGACGCAAGTCGCCGATAGTAAAAAGCCGCCCGAGCGGTTCCAGCGTTTCCGAAGCTCCAAAGTCCCGCAGTGCGGCCTAGGGTTGCCTGTGTGTGGCATAATTTTGTGCCAGACGTTGAGTTGTTTGCCGGTTGCAGGATAATGCAAGGAAGTGGTTGTTCACAGTCACCCTTTTGCGTCGGTGCATCAAAAACAGACCGGAAAGCGTAGGCCTCGGCTGGCGACAAGCTAGTGCCTAATGCTATTCATGATTGCTGCCGTGTTTTTAGTGGTAGTCAGTGTTAACGCACACACGGCGATTGGAGTTTGTGTGGCTGTAAATTGTTTCATTGTGGTAGGAAAAAAGGACTCTAACATAGAGTATCACAACGACGAGCGTACATAGCTGAGTAGAGTAGGCATGGAAGATAGCCTAAATGTATGCAATACATTTTTATTGGTGCACCATAGCCTCCTTCGATAGTTAGAAATGCGTTGAGGAACAAGAGTGACAATACAGAAACAGTTTATAACTTCAAGCATGTTGCATATTTGTAGGCGTTTTTCTTATTCTCTACGCTTCACAAACTGTTATTAAGCCATAATTTTCTCACGCAAGTTGCGTCTATAGGCGAACTTTTTGCAGCACGACAATTCAGAAAGTCTTCATTAGCAACACATCTATCGCATCTTCTTTATCGCCAAGCATCGATCCCGAGTAACACAAATCAATGCTATCGTCGGCTTACCAAGCTCAACCCATCCTTCACTAATCCACTCGCAGCCACATCCACGGAAACCCCTAATAAATGATGATCCACCAAAATGATGATGGCGTGCGAATCGTGCCCTGTCAAATCATCACACGAACAAGGCGCGAAATTGGCCCCACACGAACGTTCAACCACACGGCGACCCACACGCACACGTCATTTGTTTCATCGTTGCTTGCAGCCCACAAAACCCACGACACAATAGTCGCTTCACGGGGGCACACAGTAAAGGGCAGCAATCTTTGATACTGTAACCTTCACCGGTCGGAAAACCGGGAACGCTCATCACAATACATCAACGATTTCTGTTCCGAATCCTCTTCATCGATAACGATTCTAGCGAACATTGGTGGCTCAATTGCGAGTGTCAAACCAATATCGCCCACCGCGTCCCAAAAGCTAACCGTCGATTGCAATCGAAAATAATCTATTTTTCATTCGTGTCCGTGTGTTGTTCCACCGTGTCAGCCGACTGGTGAGCACCGTTTTCCACCGGTGAACCACTGATGTGGTCATTCCGTTTCCAAACCGTCCGTCCTTCGAAACCCCTCGGTATGTCCGCGGGTATGATGATAAATATATAGTTTCCGAGTCTGTCCAATTCTGGTCGAACATTTCCATTGAAAATGCTTCCCATTTTGTATGCATTAGTGCCGGTGCGCGTCCCGTCTCGTGGTGCGTTTTATTTCGAAAAATGAAGCACAAAAAGGGGAACGAAAATAGAACTGGACAAAGGAGGCGACGCCACGCCGACCCTCCCCACGAAAACAAAAACCAAAAAAAAAAAGCCCCAAAAGTTGGTACACTCCAACCAGACGCAAAGCGTAGGAGCAACAGCTTCGAATGATTTTTTGACATGCGAAAAGCGAATAAATCGAAACGCAATCAACGTAAAAGCGAATCCCCAAATGACCGGCCCGGGACTAGATCGTTATGCGTCCTCGGTGTTCGGTCCATCGTGGTGTTCGGTGGGCGAAGAAAGGCCCGAAAAAAGGCGATATTCGTGCAACCGGTAATGTGTGCCGTTAGGGAAAGCGAAGGAAAACTCCACGCTGACCATGACGGATTGTAGTGGATCGAGATGGAACGGACCGTCGGTGCGGTGTCATGATGATCGTTGCTACTCAACGCCACCGAATTTTTATCGTTTTCGGTTGCGTCTCGTTCGAGTGGCGGAAAAGTGGAATAAAAGCCACCGTGCAACTGCAGCACGAGTGAGGCAATAATAAAGGGAAGCGAAAAAAAAACCTCGGACCATTGCCACCACCGCTCAAGCACATCGGGAAAAATCGACATCGAAAATATCGGTAATGATCAGTAGAGGAGAGAGAGCGAGAGAGAGAGAGTGCGCACGAGATTGTTTGAGCGAAACGGCCGAGAACATCAACAACAACAACAACAGAAAAAAAGGAAACGAACTAAAAAAAGGTAAAATAAACCGAAAACTAATAAAAATAAATGAACATCCATTGCCCCTTGATCGAATCAGGCCAGGATCGGTGAGCTTTCGGCCGATAGCGGAGCGCGTTTTGCGTTTGCGAGGGCACGGTACGTAAGGACTGGCGCCGACCACATCCAGAAGAGGGTGAAAACTTTCCCAGCATACGCAAGTGAATGGAAAACTCGTGGGGCGTTCGAATATACTGCGTCGGAACATTATTTTGGTTGCCCTTTTGTAACGCTCAACGACCCTAAACTAGATGGGAAATTGTGAACGCGGCGCTCACAACAACAATACAGCGAATAAAGGGAAGCGCACACACACAAAAATAGAGTCAGAACTTCCCCCCCCCACGAAATTGTGAACGCCGCGCACACAGCAACAATACAGCGAATAACGGGAAGCGCACACACACAAAAGTAGAGTCAGAACTTTCCCCCCCGCACTCGTGACCATAACGACCACCCTCCCCAATCAGTATCGATCAACATGAATAAAAGATAATTATTAAATGTTTATGATCAACAAAATATTTTTATTTATGACTTTTGCCTTGCCGGCCCCATAACTCACCGAGCACGACGGATACGGAAATAAAACGCTCACACTTACATGCGCATAACAAACGCATTGGTGAAAGGAAAAAATAAAACCCCCAAAAACCCTACACAAACGAGAGCGAAAGCCGATCAGTAGTAGTTGCGAAGAAATTCCCGGCTTGTTTCATTCCGCAGAGTGGGTTTGATTGGGACATTTCCGAAATTAGAGCACTCGCGAGTGGTTCAACTGGCTGGGTTACAGCATAAACGGGGAAATGTTTTCTTTTCGAATATTTTCCTCCTTTTTTGAAGTCCCATCATTTTATTTTTCCAGAACATACGGCTTTAGTGAATGCAACTCATATCGATTCGAAGGTATTAATGCCTTGTGAAGTACTGACTGACACTGCATACTGCTGTCAGAAGTCAAAAACATTCAATAGAAAGCAGGCATGTTGAACATATGGCCCTCGGGCCAGATGCGAACCTCTTTCGGTCCTCCGGTTCATTACTATAGGTTTTCCAGTAGGTATTTTATTGCTTTAACAGCTTGCTAGTGGTAAAATGACTCATCATAAGGAGCTATGCCATCCTATTAAAGTGTCACAAGAATAGTTCTGTCAGGAGGGCTCATCGCGATATAAAAGAAGTAGATCTGAACCAGGAGACCTGTGAAAGATGGGCGGAGAACACACGATAATTGATTCCGCGTCACTCACACGAACCTGGCCTCTCGAAGCCTGTTCTATACGTTCTAAATACTGAAACTTGCAGGACATAATCTTGACCGACACATCGTCCAATAACTGTTCAACGCCTAGTGTTTGTTTTTGTAGTAGCTAAAAACAGTCCCCAAAATTACCTGACGTTAGTCTCGAGGTCAAGTTTTAGATAGTTCAAGCAAGCAATTGTTGCATTTGCGACAATAATAATACCAATTGATGTGCTCGTCTACAGGTCCATAGTGTGACATGAAATTGGTAAACTTTTACTTATGGGATTAAAATTAGTCTTAGTAAGCAAATTAGTCTGAAACTACTTATTCTGTAAGGTTACATTTCGAATACCCTCGATTAACAAGCCAGAACATTTAAAGTTTTATCTCTCCGACGCTCAACATTTTGCTAACAGTTTCATTTACTCAACTTTATAGGTGAACATACTTTAGAGCTCAACATTAGAGAGAGAGAGAGAGAGAGAGAGCTCAACATTAGAGCCCACGAGTAAAAACGAGTTTGACATCACTGATGTAAAGGGATTCGGCATTCACAAAACTCTATATCTCATATCAAAAAAGAAGCTACCAAGGAAAACCCCAAAAAGCATATTAGTTTACGATTTAAATCCATTTTCATATCTCGTTTTACGCGTTCTCTATCTTCTTGTTTATTTCGCTTTCTCTGTTCGTTGGCCCTTCATACCTGCAGCCGTTTTCATATTTATCGCATTTCAAAGTTTTCTGAAATCATCGTTCATTCGTTTCCTCCCACCGCAGTGGCTAGTGGAAATACGAGATTTTGTGCTGGCGTTGGCGTAGCAAGTGCATCGTACGGGCGGCCAAACGTTGATGATGGATTTCCGGTCCATTTCGACTGTATCGAGCGCGATCGATGAAAGTGCATTCACTGCTGGCATCCTGTTGCTCGCACACTGGAAGTAAGCAGGAAGAGCATTGGCCAAACTTTACGCGAAAGTTTGAAGCAGACTCACTCGCAATCACTAATGAACTTTTTCAAAGTTTTTCTTCAACTTTCATCATTCAAATGAGTTTTAAAGTAACTTGTGACAAATAATGCTACCCAATGACGAATGTATCTTTCGTTTGTTAAGCGTTTATGATAAAACGCCTTAAAGTATGCAATTTTCTTAAAAGTGTTATTCAGTCTATAGTGCATATCGAGTTAATTTAATTGGCAACTACAAATGCACCATCGCTCCACAATCTCACCCTATGTCAATGACCTACCGAACCTCTACCCTCTCCAACCCTACGGTACCCTATTTCGCGCCCAACTTCATCAGTTTGCCGCATAACTTGAATCCCTCCGTACCGTCTTTCCAGTCGGGCGGGAGCTCTTTAAAAAGGCTTATGAGGTTTCCGAAAACGACAAACGACAAACCACGCACCATCCGGCGCACCAAAGACTGACGGTAGATAAATCATTGTCTCGCAAACGTCAAACGCGATCCCGAACCGCGCACATCAGAAAGCCAACCCAACTCCCCCGAGCGTACGAACGTAGCGAACGAACGTCGAAAGACTTTTGTAATTTGTTCTTCGCCTTATCTCGCGGCCACCGATCTCGCGATGAGGTTGCATTGAAGAGCGCCCTGTACCGGGGGGGAAGAGGGCGCAAAACGCGAAGGCTCCAACTGACAGCAAAATGATGGCAAAGATTCTTGCCATCGCCTTGTGCCATCTTTCTCAACGCGCTGCCTTCACACTCAATCCCGCACACAAAACCAAACGCAAAACAAACTGCTGTCAATTAATCACGACTTTTTCTGACATTTTGCCACAATAAACTTTCTTATTAGACCAAAATTTCTAATTTTCCTACATTAAAGTCAACTTTCCCGGGGGTTCGGTTGTTTTGGCGTGGGCCAGTCGGTTGGTTCCCATTGCTTGCTGTGCCCTGTGTTTCGGGGGCGCTCTGTTTAATGACCCTTTTTGCCGTCACACGCTAAGCCTCGCTAATGAACATTAAGCAGCAGCCCGACCCCGAAATATACTAAAAGCTTATCCTGTTTGGGTGGCCTTCCAGGCTGGTCAGGTCAGGCTGCTATCGACCTACTATTCTCACCCACTTCCGGTGACTGCTTCCGCGCTCGCCGTGAAGATGATCTTCGGTTCTGTTCTCTTTTTTATTTTCTCTGTTGTGAAAGCTCTGCCCTACGGTGGACGGCACTTTGGGGCTGGCTTCGATCCATATTTTCGGTACTCAATTATCACCGGAAGGCGTTCGGTGGCGAGATTATAATTGTCTGAATTAAATATTTGCAACTTTCGACCGAAATCATAAATCTTCATTGTGGTGCCCGGCCCAAGAGCGGCCATAATCCTTTCGCACCGGAGCCACGGTGCAAACGTTGGTACAAGTTTGCTCGACCAAGATGGGCCAACGATAACAAAGCCGAAGAAGCTTTCACCGGTTGAACTTTTGTGCGAGAGATTTGTTCCGATGCAGGTCGAATGAAACTGTTAGCAAAATGTTGAGCGTCGTTGGTTATTGTTAATAATGCGGTGCTCGGTTTTATGTTTTCTGACATTTAAGTGAGTCTTGGAACAGAGGCCCCTAGTGAAGTAGACGGTTCTGGCGATGCGCTTCACATTTTCCTGGTATAGGCTTCAGACACTAGAAGAGCGCGCCCGATTATGATGCGATTGCCATTCGCAAGTATCAAGCACTTTCAAAACGCAATATTTTTGCATTCTTTACTGCGTTGAGAGGAATCCTTAGCAAAAATGGGATGGGAAGGGGTTCAAACTCGTTAACTATGAACACGCAGCTTTTAAGGACAGTTTCAAGACCGAGGCGTGAGATAACGAGCGTATCATTCAAATTATAAAGAATTTTCTTTATGTAGCTTTTAATGGAAGGATTTTGTCTACTAATTTGAAGGAGCAGTCGCAGCTAATATTTTCTTCAATTTTAATAAAATAAACTCAATCTCAACTCCCTAAAACAATTATTATAAGTAATGGCTAAAACTATGAGCAATGTCAAGCAGTTTGCATACAACTAGGCGCCAAATTGATTTCGAAGCTTCATCGCTTCCATAGCTTCAAAATACGAATAAACACTTGCTAGTAATTGTTTTTAAAAAATATTTCAATATCATAAGTGATTCACGTGGTGCTTCCATTCCCATACACATGGAAATGCCATCAATTCCGTACCACATTCAATCAATTCTGACCACATTTCCCAGTTTTGCAACGTTCCATTCCAGCATTAGCAAGCATTTGAATTCGCCCTCGGTCAACGATAACGATCACGATATTCGCTTTTATTGATTTTTGCTGCCCATTTCTCAACATTTATGTTGCCAATTTCACCCATTTTATTTTTCATTCCCACCTCTCCCACACGCCACCCATCCCACTTCCATTCCCAATTTCATTATCAAAGGCAAACAAACCGGCCCGGTCGCTTCCTTTATGCGTGCCGGATCGAATGAAATGTTCGAATGAAAATAAATAGCAACCCGGCAAGCAGCCAGCCAGCCATCAAACGAGGGCCAAAAAAATTTTGGTAACCAAAAACGAACCCCAAACCCCCACCCACCCATGCCCGGGAGAGTTTTTCTCCGGTTCGTTCGGACGCAATTTTCTTCCCACTTTGGTAGAAACGGTCCGGGTTGTGCCCAGCTTTCCGTTGGCGGCCGATGAAAAGTGTAATGCACGGATCGCCTGCTGACTTCTGACTAACTGGTTTCCTCTGTTTTGATGAAGCAATTTAGAGCATTTCCATCATGCTTTATTTTCGTGGCCGCTGTCCCACACGCCTAGACGTGCATTTCTCTGCGCTCCGAACGTCCTGTCGCCTGCCTGTTCAAAGAGCACAACTTCTCGACGCTCTCTGTGTGTGGCCCGGGTGTGCATATTCAGACGATATTTGGTTTGTGATATGAACCATGAGCGCGTACGGTGTACCGCACGGGTGAGAAGGAAACGATAATTCGTTCGCTCCATTTGGTTTACCATTTTACGAGCGAACCCATTTACCGACCCGTGCCCAAAGCTCCGAACCTATCGCTCCTCTCCCGGGCTCCGGTTCCCATATCTCTTTCACATTGTTCGCTTATCGCTGGTCTAAATCATTTCCCTGTTGACACAGTGGGCACCACTCAGCACTGCTTTCACTTTCGTTTCATAGTCAGCGTTGATTTGATGCCGGCAAAAGCACACCGACGAAAGGAGCGTAGGCAAATGTCGCATTTTTTTTGGGTAAGAGACACATTAACACTTATGCTGCCATTCCCCACTACGTAGCGAATCAACTCGGCCCGATAACGCTTAAGTGTACCCCTCTGATCGAGGTTTTATCGAGAGTGAAATAAATTATCTTAATCTAGCAGGTGCATCAACAGGCTGGAACTGACGAGGCACACTTTCTTCTCTTGTACAACTTAAACCTCCAACAATTTCGATGCCTCATGAAGATGAAAATATCTGTTCTAGTTTGCGAATCCATATCAGACACCAAATGATGTCTCGATTACGCTTTTCTTCTCTTCTTTGTTAAGACATCTCGGACCGTCGGATTACAATTAGCCACTGCTTGATTGGCACATCCTAGACGATTCAACCGAGAGCGCTGGATATCAATGACCCAAAACCGACGCCAGACGAACCGTTTGTGCTTCCAGTTCATTGCTCACGATAGTTCCGATTGAGTTCATGTTGTTTCGTCGCTTTCTTTTTTTAAATAGAAGACCATCAAGGGTTCACATCAGCGTGCTAGAAATAAGGACACATGTCCGACTTACGAAACAACAGATGAAACCGATCGCCCCGATGTCTGCAATATAACACGCCGCTAGGACTTCAACTGATGCTTTTCTTAGGCCTGTTACACCATACGATATTTTTCGATTTATTTTAGGTCATCGTAAGATATCTCTATCCAAATATAGAAACAGCAATGCTTTATTTTGTGTCGTAAAAATAACGAATGACTTTATGGGAAAGCACCGGTTGGGATAGTAAACTTCGAAGTAGCTATGCAGGTTGAGTTCGTTTCGACTATGTCGTATCAATAACTTTCATCCATAATTCTTATTACTTTTCTGGCATTGCTTAAAATATTGATATTCCAAAGAAAGGCCTAGGAATCAACACGATTCCAATACATTTCCTTACATTTCCTGACAACTTATCCTATATTCTTCCTGTTAAATTGTATTCCCCTCTGCACAAACTCTTAGCGTGATGAATTTCAACTGATTAACATATTTTGTCGACTATAAGAAATTCGTTCGTCAATCCAACCAACTCTTTCCCGTTTTTTGCTTCGGCCAACAAAAATAAACACTGTGCACCTGCGAATGTTGCTTTAGGTATCGAAACCATTCATCCGTGTGTGTTTTTTTGGCCACTTTTTTGCAGTTAAAAATAAAACGCAAACCATTACAATTTATTGCGGTGCAAAAGGGCGAAGCAAATGCCATTCAATTTTCCATCCCAAACAAAAAAAACACACAACCGAATCAACGTGGTACGGGCGCAAAACGCAAGATTCCGACTTGGACGTAAACAGCTCTTACACAGCAAACTCTAGATTTGCGTTCCCGCTGGCGGTGCTGCATCGTTCGCTGCTGCTGATGCTGCTGAGCCTTTTGCAGAGAAAGCAATAACAGTACATCTTCGGGACTTCAATTTTAATGCTCACCAGTAAACGATAATCCTGTAGTAAAAGTGAAAGATAAACCGGGCGAGGAAGAATCAGCCACCGAACCGAACCCAAGGACGCCATTACTTCGAAACCGCCCCCGTATGCGATCCGCACAGCGCAGGTTGATAAATTGTTAACGAATTCGAAATTTAAATTATTCTTTGACCCCGTCCCAGCGGCAACGCATCGCGTTCGTTCGACGTTTCCAATACTCTTCGATCGGTGCCACTCGTCATTTGGAGCTCTCGCCTTAAAAAGAATGAAGTTCTCACTACCGAATGGACTCGGAGACTCGGCGTTTTTTTATTTTTTCGTCCACTTTTGGTACAAGTTATTCATTCGCTGTTAAGCAGTTCCGTATTTCGGGAAGCACCCAAAAGCCAAGAGCAAAAAGGGTCACTCCTATCGATTATTGATCGAGCTAACGAATGATTTAATTCCACTCCATAAAGACTACCTGCTGATATACCCGGTGTCGTAAATTTGTTCCCATTATGCTGATCGTTTCGAAACGGGACAGCCGAGCATCCCTTTCCTTTAAACGAAAACGATGGCAATAACGAATGGGAAGATGGCAGCAGGGCGACAGAAGAACGGACACCAAATTAGGACTTAATGGTGGGCTATCGTAAAAACTTTTATTTCCCTGTCACAAAGCGAACTTTACCGACCGTAATCCCGGCGACAGTAAACCCGCAGGTCACGGGTCTGTCGCTCGTAGACGCTTCTTCCATCTAGCTGATGCACGAAGATGCAGATCGTTCGACTAGAGCGAAAATGGCGGATACCAAGAACCGGGTCGAATTCGCTGCAAAGATTGCAGCACCGGGATTGCACTTTCGAAATAGTCACGGAGATTCGATTTGTATAAAATATTCAAAACCAGCTGTCAAAACTCCTGTCCCTCAGTTCGTGGCTAGCTGCATCTAACTGCAGCCGAGCATCGAGCTCAAGCCAGATGACTCGTTTCTTCTTACCAGTTTAAACTTGGGTTTGTGTCAACGATGCGGAAATTGGGACCCTGGGACGACATTCACCTTTACCGTGTTTTCCAAACGAACTTCCCTAGCGGTAATGTAACGTACGCTACGGGTTTTCATCTAAATGGAACCCGACTCACAAAAAGAGATTGCCCTTCACCAGTTACATCCCGAGCAAGTCACGGCAGGTGAACCTAACCCAGCAGATGCAGACTGTGGGCACCCTGCACATACCTAACCCCGGTTCAGTGTCGTCAGCCTGACTACAAGTCAAATGAACATGACTTCTGACACGAGCACATCTATCGATCGATTCCCACCGATGGCGACCGGCAATGGTGCTGGGGCATTGATAGATTTATGAAATATGTAAAACTAAACATGAGAAAAATCTATCACAATCCGAGTCCGACCGGCATACGAACCGGTCCCCAGTCAAAACATCTACATCCACTGTACACCGGCGCACGGGTATGCGATTTGTCGAAACTGCCCCCGGGAAGGATGTTGGAGTGTATTATGGAAATAGATTTCCAAACCCCAAATCCGGTGTCAATCCTGGGACAAATTCAACATCATCACAAACGTCCGCTCGACTCGACTACATGCTCAGCGACGGAGCATCAACTTCTGACTGCTGACTTCATCGATTTGCTTCATCAGTTCATCCTGTGCCTCCTGTTGACATCAATCAATCGAAGGGAAATATTTTCACATTTCCCTGTTCTCCCGAACACTTGTCGGCACTCTCTCTCTCTCTCTCTCCACATCTAATCGATTCGTATTGCAGTACGTCATCCGACTACAAGATTTTTTCTTTTCGTTTGCTTGCTGAGGTGAAGCTTCCATTCATTCCCATCAAATCAGGCCGATGGAAAACTGGCTCACTGAGTGACATATAAAAATTCGCAAATGCATGCACAGCAAGTGGCCACTCGCACTGTAAAAGGCAATGATCATGACCCGAATGTTCGTAGAATTATGAGTTATCGACACGAATCGACATGCACTTTGGAAGAATCGTATGAACGGTACAGGCTTTTTAATATTGACTAGAACGAAGAAGAATTTTAAGATATTTTTGTAATTAAAAAGCTTCTTGAAATCTTTTTTATTGCATTTTGGTTTATGGATAGCATAACTTTAGGCGCACTGTGTGGAGAATCCGAGCATACGCATATTATTTAATCTATTTTGATATATGCTATTAGACGACAAGACCATCTCCCGGTTGACAAGGTAGACTCACGGGTAAATCATGCCCAAAATGTCCGAAATGGCAGGCTAATGCCTCTAGAAATTACAGTGCTCAAGAAGCAAAAAATATTTTTTGAAATCTGTTGAAATATTGCATACCAACAGGCGCCGTCAACCAAGAAACTACCGGGAAATGTAGATACACAAAACGTTCGATAATTTTTGCATTGCTACAGTTACACATGCCATATGACATTGCTGTTTTATAAGAAATTTGAATAATGCCCCACCGATAGTAACACCAACAAGCCACCTAGCTCCGAAATAACGCACGTCACGTACTCCTTCACCGTAAAGAGGCCTGTCATTCAAGCGGCACACGATCAGCACTAACATTAGCACAATTCCTACCATTCGTACATTGACCAATAGAGCAACTCGTACAAATTCGCAGCACCACCACCAGCAGACCCGGGTGCTCCAAAAGTCATCAAACATTAACGCCACCATTAATACCACCGATCAGATCTGGGGCGTACGTGTGGGAAAATTTAGCGCCAAACCACCCGCTGGCATACACACTTCCTAACGCACCGTAAATGGGGTAAAAATGGGCCTCCCCTAATTGTGCCGTTCACACGCCAAAATGATCGAACGGCGCCCATTTGTCTTGCCGTGCGCTATCCCCGACCTGGTGCACGCAGAACGGCAAGCAAAACACAAGGTAGAAAAACTTCAGCCCCAACTACGACCGTGTTGCTTCGCCTAGCCTGCCAGTGTTCAACGGCAGTGTTGTCCGAACGGTCTTTCCTTCCCCTAAAACAAAATCCCCTATCACAAGCCTATCGGCATCAAAAGCGTGCGAATTGCCCGTCCAAAGTACACTCGAGCCTTGCGGGTGCCACTTCCGGTACGATGTTCCAATATTTTCTGGATAAATTACATCGATTATGCTTCGGTCGATAGGCACCTAAACTATCGCACTCGGTCGCGTTCGGGCATGGGGCACCTTCCGTGCAGCGACCGGCAACGGAAAATTGGAAGCCAAAATGCTGCGAATGACAATAGAAAACAATTTTCAACCATTAGTAACATATTTCAAACTGTAAAAATCCAATTTGCTCCCATCGGCCATTCCGATGCCGTGCACGGAGCGATGGCGCGCGCGTTGTTCGCAAAACCTTCATTCTGCTTCTGCTTCGGGGCTTTGTGTCTGGCCGTGCCCGTTTGCACGGTTTTATGCCTCATTTAAACATGTCGCCTTTTCGCCGCCAAAGCCGAGACCGCGGGCAAGTGCTATTGACGCGCCGTTTCACACGACCGTACCGATCGGCACGAGTGTATCCATAATGGTTCAATATCAACATTTAGCATCATCACCGCGAAACCCATTCTCTTCGCTTCGTTCGCTTTCGTTACCACGTTCTGGGTGACCTTAT
This sequence comes from Anopheles maculatus, assembly GCA_002091835.1. Lineage (NCBI taxonomy): Eukaryota > Metazoa > Arthropoda > Insecta > Diptera > Culicidae > Anopheles > Anopheles maculatus. Next base: position 106,263 of record KZ062207.1, read on the forward strand.
CTTGCCATGGTGTCTACAACCATGCGCAGCTTAGCTCCCGTTCGTCATTCACAATTCATTCAGCTCGGTTGTTTCCTATTCCTTTCACTGGCGTTCCGTGTCGGCGGAGTCAGTCACATCGCAAAAGCGTAGGAAGCGTAGCGTAGGCGTAGGGAAACCTCACTGCCTACCACATCCAGTCGAAGCTTTCCCACCAACGTAACGAATGCATTCAAATAGCTTTCTTTTCAAAAGAGCATCACGGCTGAACTCGACAAAAAGTACAAAACACGATGGCACAAAAAATGCCTCCATCTCCCATTGCATTGGGGCTGCATTAGAATCAAGCATTTTTTCCTTGTACCTAACACAATGAAATGAAGCGAAATTTAATATATTGAGCGATTTTTCGATACGCCTGCCATACTAACGAGAACAAGCGATAGGAACGCTCTTTCTTCAATCGTGAATCGTGATCTCGCACCCGGCTAAGACTATGACGAAACGATCCTAAAGGTAGGGTTGATTTTATCACATTTGTGTATAAAATTGGTGCTATTAAATATTCATACTCTGACCATGCCTAGATAAGGTTTATTGATAGTCTAATAAAACTAAACCATGAAACTATAATTAACTAGAAAAGTCGTGGTTAACAGTCTAAGTTTGTCAGCGTTTCATAGAACATAGAATTTCAATCATAGAATTCGCCTAAAAGTATGCAATACTTATACATTTCTTAGAAAACCAAATGAGAGTTAGAGGATGTACAATGTTTTGCTTTTCTGAGGACAAAACACGATATATTATGTACTAGCTTTCAATGTATTTTTTACATGAATTTGTTCTATCAAACAGCACTGTAAAGAACAAGCAATACCAAACCGATCAATATCACTTGCACGATCCTGACAAAACATTTACATTCGGGAAGATTTTAAAAGCACACTCTTACAAGTTTCTATCACTCACGCTATAACAACTATGCCCAACAACAGCATTCATTTGGATTATCAATTTAACCTTTACACCGTCCTGCGCGTAGCCACAAATTATCTTCCCATACCCGGAACCCATCGAACAAACACTTTATTTTCGTCTGTGAAAACCATAATGGGTATGGACTGCAAAAACTCTCGTGCCAACAAAAACCGGCAGTGTGACCCATCGGCTAACTGGACCTTTCGGACCTATTTCGTTAACTTACGGCTCTGCTCGTGCTTCGGTTCTTGCTGGAGTGGACCCACTTAGAACCCTCACCTCACTCAACTCACGTCCGGTAATCGATATCTTAATTTAGTTCCTTACCTTTTTCGGACGTCTCGGGGTTGCCTCAAAGCGTCGGTCCTCAGATTATGGTTAATTGAAAAGTCTAGTAGAGTACAAGCGTTGGACGGGAGGCAAAAAACAAACCTACGGCAGTTTCTCTTTAACAGTGACATTATCATAAACCCCTCGACATTCGGCGCCTGACCATTAGCCCCATTCATCGCCTCCTCATCCCCTCGCATTCGTTTCGTGAATGGAATAAACACATATGAATGCTATCATATTTCCGGTCACCTTTCTCGGCTACCCTGCAAAACTTAACACCAGTGACATTTAACTAAAATATAACACCTCCCCAAAACATGCCGAGCCGCAGTACACCGATCGGCCGGTGGATAACAATGGTTATTTCGGACCCGGAACTCGTACACAGACTACCCGGGTCCGGATGTTTATTCACTGCATGCACTGCGAAACACTAACCCAACCCAACCAATCTCGCGTGTCCAGTGTCCGAACGCAAACGGACCAGCTAGTGTGCCTTCTGCACCGCTTCTTCTAGCAGTAACACAACAGAGCTTCAGAGCTTTAACCAGGAAGCAACATGTCTGCGACATTGAGCAAAACAATTTTCTGCTGCATAAAACCTATAGAGATATGTACGGTTTCTCACTTGCGCTACCGTCCGCAACCGCTCATCCCAGGAATCCCACCAAACCACCCCAAAGGACAACAATTTACCAACCTTACGGCCGTGTCGGTTGATCCCCGGTGTCTTTCCCATGTTCGCCGAAATTCCACACGCGGGTACTTTTGCGATTTCGAAGCCAACCAAAGGACAGTTGAAACGGTTCTATCGAATAAACACCAAATTGTCCCATCATGCCTACCCAATATTCTCCCACTATCTCCCAAACACACACACACAGACAGGCACACATTACGGAAAAGGAAAATATTGTTCGCAGGAGTTCACCGTTCACGAAGGACGCGGCATTAACAAAAAAAAACAACAACACGCTACAACATCGGGTCCCGGCGTGCGGTGCAATGGTGACCATGTAGCAACGCCCATCCACCCACAAAATCGTAGTGTTATTCATTTGCACCGGATATAACAAGCATTTATTTTCACCGAACTTCCATCCATGCGACGCCCATTTGCCACCTTCTCTTGTCCGCACAGGCTGGAAGTGGGATGCTGGCCCGGAAATGTGTTCACTTCCCGAAGCATTTTGCAAGGGTTACGGAAGGATGTTTTACTACCGAAAAGCCTCCCGTTTTTGCCATCATCCGGTTCATCCCTCGAAGTCCGTGCCGCTTCGTACCGGACGCGTGCGCTAGCTTATTCAATATCGACATGAACCGAGTACGAGATACACGTGCGCCCCATTCCGGGATATGTGAAGGGAAAAAGTCATTTTCATGAACACCAAAAGTGGTTGGTTAAAAGTTTGCCATACGCTCCGATGCCACATGGTACCTTCGTCACAATGGCAGGGAATGCTAGCGATAGGTAGTAGGTGCCCCGTTGTACAACCCCACTTCGGAAATGGTACTTTATTTTCCGCTCAAGCATCCTTCCTCTAAACCTTGCCGCACCATGTCCCGAGCGCTTCATCAAGCTGCTACACACGCACCGATCTTTTCTCTCCAGTAGCACTATTAACCAACGAATCTCATTACGAGCGTTTGCCAGGCAGCGGCCAACCGGCGAGTATCCAAAGACCAACCCAACCAAGAACCTCAAATGAATCAGCGACAAGATATGACATTTAAAATATTATCACCCATAAAAATGACCATTAACACAAGGGGACGGAAATTTAAGCATCGGCCACCAACCGTCGTTTGACCCACTTTTGTACGGAACACAGCACACTGCTTTGCGGCTTCTCCGCGTAATAAAGCTTTCACACGATAGAGCGATAAAGAATTTTGTAAAGCAGAATCTGTCGGATAGCGCGGAAAACAAAGTGACGGTGTTTATCTTGAGAAAGAAGAGCAAGAGAGAGAGACAGAGAGATAAAATACACATCGTCTACAAATGGAGTTCTGGAGCTTTGTAGTATAGCAATGAATGGAAATAATTTTCAAACAATTATTAGCAAGTGAACATTTACACAGTTTAGTAAGGTGGAGGTAGAACAAATTGGTAGTTTGTTCAATTAATCAAGAGGATCATAGGACACCATGAAAAGATTTATTTATTTCTATGCTACGCGTGTTACCTTCATTCGTAATCCTTCTAAGCAAACCTGTGGATTGCATACTTTCAGGCGTTCATCGGCAAATGACTCAAAAATGATAACTCAAACTAAAACCAACGTCATTTCTACTATTTTTGCATCCTCTCTAGCACATTTCGAATAACTTTAAGTACAACCGTAGCCTAGGCAGATGCTTCTCCTGCTCCGACGCAAACATTGTTGCACAAATCTGAAGCCTGTTCGCCAGAAGCTGCTGCATAAAAGATGTATACACTACGCAACACATACATCACTGTAACCCACTACCCACAGCATCCGGTTTGGTAGGCCGACATGACCGCAAAAGACAAGCACCTTTAATAGTGGGTACCGTCGCGTGGTGACAAAACAAAAGGCAACCACTTAAGTCGCCCGCTGAAGCAAGAGCCGAAGGGTTAACCAGCATAGCCAGGCGTCTTGAGTCCACAGACAGCGCACGACGACGAGGACGACGACAACCCTAAAGCGTTTATTGTTCGTAAAACAGCACTTTCCGGTTTTGCTTCTTTGATCTTGGGAAGCGTAAAACGCCCTGTTCTGCCGTGTCCCGGCCAACTGCAAGACAAGGCAACCGTCACTTCTGTTCTATGCCTTCATTTTTCAATTTTCACTCTCCCTCTCGCTCTCTCTCTCTCAGATTTCACGTCTGCCTCACTGATACTTCTTGTGTGGCGCATCCTGTGGTAATCATTCGATCGTCCACCTTTCGCGTTCCCTCCCGACGGCCATTTCGTACAATTGGGTCTTGCTTGCAATTGGGTGAAATTAATCATACCCGAAACCGTACCATAAACCGAACCTAACCCGTCTCTTTGGTCGGCCCGCTCTGCCATGAATCGAGAGTCATTTAAGGCGAACTATCAACGGTCCCATCCAGCAAAGCCGCATCGACTGAATAAGTGCCGAGCTTTGCGGGACCCCGAAAGTGTCCCAATTCGAAAGTTTGTCATTAATTTATTTCAACACATACACACGAACCTCACACACACACACACAGGCAGACAGTGCACGGTACAGCGATACCAGACGCCTTCTCTCACACACAGCCACACAATGGATCAAAAGTGGGCGGACGGGTAAAAAGGGATGATCCGTAACTGAGCATCCATCTTCTTGCCAGCGCCAGAGGATAAACATAAATTATCGCTCGAAAGCACTTTAAAATTCTATTATTTCTCCATTCGCCCGTAAGAGAGCGAGAGATCTATTTCACTTTCACCACCATGCTGTGCTCTGTGCAAACCGCCGACTGTACCGGGAGGCAGACGTCCTGAGCTCTCGGCAAGAACTTGCCTCGGAACTTATTTAATCTAGCTCAAGTTCTGGAGCATCATCACTCAACCTAGCGCGCCAACCAGCAGAACTAACCCGTACACACGCTCAGCTGATACCGGGCGCTCACCTTCGGTAGGGCATCGGTCTTCTTTCGATCGAATCCTCTCCATCTAACCCACCAACCCGTACTGCAACGCTCAAAATCACTTTCAAACATCGGGCGCGTCATTGTCTTTCTCGTGGATAAGGACCACGCGGTCTGCTCGCCATATGCAAAGCAAACTCCACACACATTCTGCAAAAACCTCTCTCAGTATGGGTGACGATAACGAAGAACACTTTCTACTCACACTCACGCACATACACGTAACAGTACACAACAGAGACAACCAACAAAACAGGGACACGCGGGAACTACTCTCCCGGAAGCACGGCTTATCTTTGATCTGTGTCAGCAATAAAACCGCCCCAGGGCCAGGGACTATTTTTCTCTCTGCCCGGCTTTTCAAGTAGTTGTTGGTGGTTGGCTTTAACGCTCCCACAGCCCGTGTCCGCCGCATTCAACAACTGCTGAGCGTGACATATTGTTGTTGGCCACCGTCATCGCCGGGAACGGGAACGCTGTTGCTGTTGTTTTGTGTTGACTGGTCGGTTGCTCTCACACCCCGATGGTGAAGACACTGGTTCCGCTCGTCTTTGCCGAAGAAAGGATAAAGCCACTTCAACTGGTCGCCCCACAACACACGCTCGCCCGGCGTCACCCATCAGGTACGGCAGGCCCGCATCAAACGTGCAAAAGCCAATGTGTTGATAAAGGAAAATAAATGATCCACGACTGGTGCACGTCAACGATGTCACTGGCTGGGGCGAGCTTCGGTCGAGGTGTAATCGGTATGCCATCGCGATTGAAAGTGTGGTTGGAATTCACGTGTAGGTATGTGGGCCACACGTTTAACGATGTGCGAATTAAGTTCAAGTGGTGCCGTGACCAGGATTAAAGCTTCTAGTATCATGTCATTGAGGTTGTGCTTCTCGGTACATGATGTTTGGTGCTGCTGAGCAATAAATCTTCCATAGAAAAATGATACTACAACTCACACTTCTCTGTTAATTACCTCCAACAATCAACTGCTTACACAACTCTGATTTAATTGATGATAGACGTCAAATTAATTCCCGGTTTTAGCCAGCACCGATGAAACACTTAAAAATACATTATTAGGAAAAGGTTTCACCATCGCACTTTTGTGACAGTTTTTGGTTTTGTTTTTCTCTCTCTCAATCTCTCTCTCTGTGTTGTTTTGTTTTATTAGTCATTAATAAACCTTTCATCACGGGGTACCAAATTGCAAACAATTTACCTTCATCTCCATCACACGACCGGTACACAAATCAATCAAGTGATATCGATCGATTAGGCAGCACCGGCGAAAAACTTTTGCACGCGTTTTTTGCTAATTTCCGCGTCATTCATTGCGTGGAATTTTTATCAGCCCGGCCGGTCCTGCAGTGGAAATTGATGGAAATTACCTTTTGTTTCGCTTCTTCTGTAGCACTTCGCACGCTCTCTTGGACTCACTCTCTCTCTCTCTCTCTGCATCAATCAACCACGATCAACAAATTCCCACGTACAGCAAACCTGTGTCATACAGCACTCCACCTCCCCAATTCCAGCCATAATCAAAATCCTTCGATGATGAGAAATATGTACCAACCATCAAATACTGTTCGAGCGGTGCTTTAGAATTTTACATTTATCCATTAATGATCCACGATCCACGTGCCCCCGTAGACCACCGCCAGTAGTCCTCCTCCAGCCAGTAATCGTAATCCCTTTGATGTCCCACTGGTCCGTCCTTCCTCGGTCGATGAATATTTCAGCGCACAGATGATCGATTCCTTTGGTAGCCTTTTTTGGGTTGGTTGATGCGGAACACACACACACAAAAGCCCCATTCAAGCTCCCCCCAATGGGAAGCATAGACATATTAATTTATGATCAAATACGAACTTCCCAGGCAACGAGAACTTCGGCGACTGATGGGGGAACGTAAAACGGTTCGGTCGCTCGTGCATGTTTGGAAGGATAGCGAGAAGAAAAATCTGGAACCATCATCCGTGGGCTAGCTGGCTAATGAAAGTGCTTGTTTCACCTTTGCTGGGTTTTCTCTTTTTTCTTCTATCGTTCTCCCCAGTTTCGTAGAAAGCAGTACCGAAGCTCGATTGCTTGCTGATCCACATTCATCTCCAATTTGTAGAACGGTTTTCCAGCTTGCCCCCATTGCCCGAGCAACCAACGAGTACAGAGTTTACCTCGGACGGGTAACTCGCTACTAAATCTCAATGCAAAATCTGCCCCGGCCCGATCGCCGATATTGGTCGCATCAAATTCCATTCGCGTACCCTGAATTCACCTGAAACAGTTGGATGATTATTGAGATGCCATAAGGTTAATGGAAGGGACGTCCTTTTCATCTTCGGCAAATTGACCTCGCGTAGCGCTGGAATTGGTACACCGGTTGACATTTGAAGGGCGTGCGAAGGATGGCAAACAACAACAGGGCTTGTAGAACTCCCAAGAATCGTCGAACTCTCACGAGTTTCTGTTCTTCACTCTTTAAACATCGTTTCATTTCCATTGCCAGACAACTCCCAATAACAAAAACTAGTTATCATTCTTCAATCTGACCTAACGCAAAAAGCGTTACAGACAAATTTCCCGCTTTCCTCAACCATAAAACCCCTGTAAATAATATTTTCCCCATTCCAGCACGATTCCCACCGCCAAAGAAATTAAACGAGCCAAAGCTAACGGTTCGGGCAGTACCGTTGATTGAGCGCGGTGGCGCCAATTTTGCCGACCTCCATTCAACGCAAATTGAAAGGAAAACCTTCCTCCCGACGACGGTGCATACTGCCGCCGCAGACAAATGAGCCCAATTGAGCGAAAGGGTTCGATTCAGCCCTTTGATGTGCTGCTCACCGTGGCCGCAAGACAGTCTTTTCTTAGCGTGTCTTTACGTGTGGGTGTTTGAGAGAGGTTTTCTCTCGGGTTTTCTTTTGTCTCATTGCTTCTTCACTTCCCTTCTGACAGGGAGCAGGGAAAGTTTTCTCGAAAAAGCAAATAAGCTAAAACTCTCAATCGATAGGAAAAACAACTCGTAATAATTATACTGTTTGAATTTCAATCAAATGCAAATTTTCGCTACGATTCCTTTTTTTCTTTTCGCTTTTCTAGACAAGTTTTTCCAGTCTTTCAAACGAGGTACTGCAGGGAAAATCGCAGCCGCAGTTTTTTGCGCTCTCTCCACCAATACCAATCATCTATGCGCTGGGAATAAAATGAATACTCCAACCCTAGTCACCCGCAGGGGGGCCAGAACGATTTCGTACGTAAAATCGCAATTTGATTTGAACATTCTACTGCGAATGGCTGCGACATCTAGCATTACCCGCGCGGCTTTTATTACGCGCCGGAAACGTGCTCGCCCTGCCCGACCACTGCTCGCACCGAAAGACGTTCGAAAAATGACACCGGTGTCGGTGTTTTCCATCAAACACTTTATGCAAATGCAGGCGCGAAATGCAACGGAGAAAGCTGATGCAACGAAACCGAAGGGGGAACGGTTGACGCAGCGCCCGCTTTTATGAAACGAACAAAGATTTATGGCGACGTTTTAGCGGAACGTTACGGCTCTCGTCCGCTCTCTCCAACGGTGGGAAAAAAACGGTGAAAACCCCGGCCACGAGTTATTGTGGCACGGATGAATGGGAAATCTGTCACCATGAATCTTTTCCGGGCAGGAATTTTCTACCTTGTTGGGCGCTTTCTAGGACGCGCGCGCGCTGGCACTGCCGTTCATTTTGACGCAGAAAGGTACGCGCCAAAGATTTGCACCGCACTGCTCCGTACCGTGCAGCAGGCCACGGCTTCCGCAGCTGGTCAATAAATAACACACAACAAATGGTCACGATTATTGGTTCCGTTGAGTTATGCGTTTGCTTTCGTGGAGCTCTCTGTGCATGCAAAACCTGCTCGATGGAATTCTTCAAGCGAAAAGCGGAGTTTTGCGATTTGTTTTTTCCCACTCGCAACGTTCTTAAATTAAACTAGCTAATAAACTGCCTTACCATGCAAGAACATGCCACTGCAACTGCAACTGGAAGGGAACGCAGCACAACGGGATTGATTTTTCGAAGAATTCGTAGAACAGCAATAAAATGCTTTTCCAGCTACGAGTGTACCTAAATGATCAGTGCACTAGCACACAGAAACGAAGGGAGTTAAGTTTGTAAAACATCCCGAAAGTGTAGCAAAAAGTAGTTACATTGCCAACCGCCATAGCTTAGGTCCGGTCACGCTGCTGTTAACAGGGGCTATACGAGACTTCACTCGAACCCGGAAGCACTTCGGTTTGGTGCTTCAATGAGCCTTATCGACCGAACGCATCGCGTGTGGCCCGGAAATGTACCACAATTCGTTCGTGTTCGTGCAAAAACGCGTTCGCTCGGACCGTGATGCGTGATGCACTGATGGAAATGGAACCGGATGCAATGAACACCGTGCTACGGTTTCCAAAACCTCCCCGTATTACAGATGCTGGCAAACAAGCGTCCAACCCGAATGCCGGACACTTGTTCTACGTACAAGGGCGTTACAAATTTCGAACATGAAAACATGGTTGCAAGATTTTGATGGAAACAATTTAGCCAGTAGTGCAGCCATTGTGCTCTTGTGTGATGCAAAAGCTTTACACAGCTTATGATCACCTTTTTAGGCGTTTCGTTAGAAATACACTCTACAGGAAGGTTGATGAAATTAGATTCATTGTAAAATTTAGCTCTAGAACGAAGAATAAAACATCAAAATACATTTCAGCTCTTATTATTGCCCCGTTTTGCTTTATTTCTCAGTAAATCGAGCTACGAAATGGAACAACGCACGATCTCGATGTTCGCACAAGTCATACAAAACTCAGAAACTTGATACTGAAGCAATAACGATTCACAGCATACGCCGAATCGAACCAACTCAAGAGCAAATCCGATTTTAGGGCCGTATTATAATGCCCCACCGGGACACGGTACAAACCCATCCATCTCAAGCAGAAGGGCTCCGAAACAAACCCATTCTCGTGTTTGGCCGTAGAGAGGGGTTTTTCGAACGAAACGGATTCGATTGTTTACCGAAAGCAAACGGCAACAGGTGAAAGCTATTTCCGTAAATCCCTACAACGACTGTGCCGTACTGCAATGACGGAGCCGGAACATTTGTGGGCTTCGGACATGCATATTTCGGATTCTTCTCCATTGGCTGGATGCAAAAGCTGCTAATGACAAAATCGATAAATGTACATCTAGCGTAATCGGATAAAGTTCGAATTATGATACTGTTCGGGTTGATTTTTAAAGCTTCAGCACAATCGAGCACATCAAACTGTCTTCCTGGAACAGAAAAAAGTTGCCATTTAACATAAAAGGTAATAAGCAAATGATGTCTCATGTGGGTGATATGTGTTGATTAAAACTTTCTGTTCAATTAACCTGAAATTTACACTTAAAAATCAACAATGTGTATGTGATGATTTGAAGTCAAATCTTTAGTCAACTCATTATTTGACAATTTACCAGGAAACGACACGTTCGCACACTCACACTTATTGAAGCTTTTAAAGCTTTCAAACACGAAACCTTTGCTCCTAAAAAGTCTTATCGAAACACATTTTTCCTCCTTCTGTTTGGAGAGTAACGACAAGAAAACGAAAACATGCGCCAGAATTGCAAAATCCCATCGCCCAGGTAACGAAAAGGTATGTCCATTTTCCGGCGCTTTTGCTTCGAGCCAGCGTTGCAGCGCTCGCTCTCCCCGATGGAGACGCCCAGTCGTTCACGAAACCACATGGCCCAGATTTCTGCTGCACCGGCCATGTATATATATTTCACTCGAAACGCAAACATTAATTATCATTAGAATTTGCATAAAAGAAAAATCAAGCGCTAGCCACGGGTGCGCTGCAGGGTGCGTCATACTCATGTTTGCCCGCGTGTGACTCCACCGTCACACCGGTGCGAATGGATGGCTTTTTTGGTTGTGTTTCATGTGTTTTTCAGCGAAGATGCAACCGGTCTGAAAGCTTACGAGCTGCCCGACCTGCCCCTTCGGGCAACAGCTATGATGCGATCACGGTAGCGTGCACTTGAAACAAAAAAACAACGACGACGACGACGACAACGAACGCTTTCGCACCGGATGCGAAGGCCGTGGAGTCAGCCGGTGGGACGGATCGTCGTCCTGTTGTAAACACACAGCCCACTTCTAACATCATGCCGTTAAACCGAGCCACCAGCCACCAGGATGTTGATGGCCACACCGTAACAACAGCGAAACCAGAAATCTACAACTACACTACACGAGCGACCACGCGTACCAACGCTACGGTACGCTCCGTACCAAATCCGGTGAAGATAATGGAAATTTATAACATTCTTGTTCTGGCCAGCCCTCCGGGTGGTCCGGTGGTCCTGGTGAGGCGTTCGCGTGGGAAACGCGTGACACGCTGTACATTGTCACACGCTCGCTCGCTCGCTCGCCGAACCTCAATGAACCGTGTGGCCCACGGACGACCACGAACGACCGGTACCATCACCAGACCACCGTCAGCCGTTGCCCAGCTAATCGCTTGTTCGTCAACCTTTTTGCGAACCCGATGTCACTGTTGCCGTTTTCCTTTTATTCTTGTATTTTTCACTCCCCTGTTTTGAGCGTGGTTAGATGCACTTTACTAGCTACACATTCTACGGCTTCCATGGCTGCGACTGCACACCCAACCTCGAAGACAACCGCAAATCCTGCCATTTCTGGTGGGACACAACAACAAAAAAAACCAACACGCGCTTGAGGTGACCCGCCAAAAGGCACCGTGCACTGGAAAGTGCCCAACAACTACCAGAAGAAATGGGAGCGAACCGGGAGCTCGCAAGAAGCTTTCCCGCAGGATGTTGTGCGCCCTATCCGGGACAAAAGTAAATGAACAAAGCGTTCGTAGGGACAACGTCCGACATGGGAAGGGACGGAAATCCCATCTCATCGGACCGTACCGACACCGATGCAACAACTGTAAATAAAAACGAGCAATCTCCAGCTAGTGTCCCGCTGGCAAAGCGAACCAAACGTTAGGGAGCCGCTGGTAAGCACAGCAAAGCGAAGCAACAGAAAATGCCCATAAAGAAACACCTTCAGCGTCATGAATTCTGAAGGTAAATGGAGAAATCTCTTTTGCCTCCGCAAAGACAACGGCACCAGTTCAAGACGAAACGATACTATTGCTTAAATCAACACTACCAGCTTTAGCACTCGGCCAAACTACAGCAGAAGAACATGGCGAGTTGAAACAACAACGATTGTTTCTTACTTTCAATTGACTCCTGGCCCCCTGTTCCTACCGAAACCACAAGGCCGCCTTGCCCTCTCCAAACAACCACCAACCGAGGTTGGAAGGTAATTGTTTATTCGGTTACTTTGCTTCTCCGCCTTCGCCATTCGGTCTCCACACGCTCAGCAAACACGTGGTTTGATGAACTAACCGGCACTAGCTTCCAGCAGCCCTCAACCACCTGCAGCGACATGAAGTGGCGTGCTGTGTTTTTAATACTTTATCTGCTACCATTTTTTTTTTTTTTTTTGCTTGGGAAATTCATCTTGCCATAGTGCCGTTCTTGCTTGCTCCCGCTTAACTGCTAAATCGCTGTCCCACACAATCCTGGTGGTTTGTGGTCAGAGCATGCAAAACATTGATCTTGCTTCGCCTTTTCCATCGCTGTACCGTGCTGGACGCGATTTCGCGATATCGACACTTCGGGGCTGAAGATGCGACGACCCCATGCCGGGAACGATAGAGAGTCTGAAATATGCAAATTGGATTCCACTGCCCGAACATTTACATCGGGAATGCAAATGCACTCAGTTTCCTCTCCCTTACTCTCTCCTTCTTCTCTTTCATGTTGCTTCGCCCAGTGCTCCGTTGGTGTGTAATTTCAGCTCACTCGTTCGTCTTATGCAAAACCAATGTCAACTCCGAAAATTGCACCACCGCAGTCCAGTAGAATCCAACCACCAACGCCAAACCATTGGCAATTTTCGATAGTTTCCACGTACATTTTCCTCCTCTTGTGCTGTTAGTACACTAATGAAATTACTCGCTGCCTCCCACACCTCCCGATTCGTGGAAATGATTCGTTGCCTTTTGGGGGTCAGTATCCATTGCATCTGCTCGGTTTTTTGTGTGTACGGGAAGCAGTTTTTCCTTAGTTTCAAGGTGAGTTTTCTGGCTCTACCTTCGCTTACTTCCTAGTAATTTGAGCAAAGTAGATTTGACTGCTCCAATCCCACTCCCCTCTATCCCTTCCTTCCTTTTCCCCCCATCTGAAGCGACAGTGATGGGAGCTCTCAGCTGTCAAAGACATTTACTTTGTGTAAGTGATATACGGTGTTGGAAGCGTTTGCTCTCTTTGCCGTTCCACAGCTACCGGGAAGGCTGCGATTGAGCATGTCAAGAGGTCATTAGCAGTTGCTTTTGCCAAATGCACAGCCGACCAGAGTGGTTTAATTTGGGGACAATCGTTTATCAAGGATTGCCTCGAAGAGTCATGGTGTACGAATGGAGGCTAAACGATTAAAAGCTGGTTTAAATTATTTATTGCTGACTTAGGTAGCTGGTGGAGAGCTTAAAGTAATGTTCCATGCTATATGAATAATGCAAATATGTAAGACTAGTTCTTATACTTGGCTTTATTTTCGTTATTTGTAGATTTCTTTCACCTTTTTTCACTTCTTTTTTGATAGTTCCTGCCTAGCTTTTCTTCTTTGGCCTACTGATAGAGACAATCGCAATCACATCAGCGAAGGTAAGCTTTCCTTAAGGTTTCCTTTTAAAGTCCGAAATTAATAAGATCTTTAAACATATTTCTTACACATAAAATAACCAAAATTGCGCAAGCACATAATTTATTTGACATCCTTAACTTGGGCAGAACCTTGGAAGATGCCAGGGAAACAGGGTGTCACGAATATTCTTCTACCAAAAAGACGCTCCTCAAAGACAACTGATTAGTTATCAAAAAGAATTCTAGTGACAACGATATCCATCATCAAGTCTGTTGTAGGATGCTTACCATCGCAACAAAACACCAAGTTACTACTACTAGAAGGAGACGATGATAGTTACCAGGTATTTCAACAAAGCTAATAATCAGTCGAAATGCTAATGCTGAGATGCATTATAGCAAAGCCTCAACGATAACCTCAAAGACCTCACACGAAAACGTCTGCTTGTCTGTTGAAAACTGACATCAATATCTTAGTCATGTACGTCACAAACATATGTATTTACTACAATTCTTGACATGCACACGCTCTGGAAGATCTGATTTCTCATGATCATTCTAAAGGACACAGAACGTCCCAACTAATCAAAGCTGTTCAAATCAGATAAAACCTCTAAACAGGATTAAGAAATGTCGTAGCTGTTTTCTCAAGAAATACTCAGAGAAACGATTGACAGACGACTACGCCTGACCGTCAGCGATGGTTGACCGTTTTTATCCTCATCCCAAGCCGAATATCCCTTTTTATAACAGTGCTTTTATGGCCAAGTTCATTTCGTTTTCATTTCTTACGAAAACTTTTCCAATGCTAGACGCAAATAAATCATCTTTGACGTATCCTTACCCATGTCCACAGTAGTTATCACGTACTCCACCCAAGTAGATCAAATCTTGCCGATTTAATAGCGCACCGAGGAATTATCTTGCGTAACAACTCGGCCCGATTTCCGTTACGATTCAATGCCGTGTGTTATGCAGCATCTATGACATAACTTTCTTTCATAGTGCAAAACACAAGCATCTCGACCACTTCCAAACCAAAAACCTTCAGCTCCACATCCAACCATTCATCGGAAGCACGAAAACAAACAACAATTTCCCTAATGGAACGCCGTTCACGTTCACTTTGACGGCAATAAAACTAACTTCCATGACAAGTGAATTATCAGCGATGGATAACGATTTCATCTACCGATGGCTGTACGCGGTACGCTTAGCTGGGAAGAAAATTGTCCTTGCCCGGAAAGCATCCGTATCGTAAAGCTACGCCCGGGACAATCGGGCTTGTTACATCGGGAAGCTCGCCCTAGATGTTATGTAAAACTGTCCATGTTTTTGTGTAGCATTTTTTGTTTTGCTTCCTGCTGTAGCTTCCAGATAGAGTTTATATTTGTCACTCAACGCAACAAGGTCACCGGCGACGTGTACCCGATAGGCAACATTGATAATCAGGGCGGAACGCACCGTGATTGGTTCATAGTAATCCTTCGGAACCACCTCCATCGTCGCGGTGTGTCATATTTTGCTTACTACGTAATCAAAACCGCCAGGATGACATGACAACACAAATACCGTGGAGTATCACTAGCTGCTAGATCAGTTTTTTATAACAATAGAAAAGAATTCTTCTAACAACATTTAAAGTTTTTTTTTGTTTGAGACATCTACCCAAGGTGGCCGCAAGAGTTTCCCGAGGGATAAAAAAAACAACAAGGCTTAAAAGTTGAAGAATTTTTATTCAATGATTTACACGTTTCACGATGTTTTCTATTTCGATGATTTATGAAAGAGATCCACATGACGAGCTTCCTTTGCTTGGTCATCTGGATCACGTCAAGGGTCACCAAATCAGAAAGACATCTCCGGAAAAACATTCGTCCTTAGAATGTTTATCTTTGCGCAGTAACAGCAGACACTTTATATAATCGGACATATTTCAGGATGAATTTAATGGCCGCTTACGCTTCGTACCCTACAACAGTCTAGAAAGTGTTAGGAAAAACGTTATGCCTAGAGCGCTCACAAAATCAGTGCCGGAACATATAGACATAATATCTTTATGAATGTTTATCTCCACTGTGCGCTAAGAGTTTCACTTCCAACATTCCTCTAAAGTGGTTTTATTGTTGCACATCGGAAGGATAAGACGTTTCCACGGTGTCTGAATTTTTTGTCCTTGTTTTGTTTTTTTTGCTGTTGTGTCCTTCTTTTATGATGCTTTCCTGACAGTAGCTGAATTCTCTTCCCAAACCAGCGCTAAGATAAATGATAGTACAAACGATCAGAGATGACAGCCCCTAGTTAGTTTCACTTTCTAACTTTGTTATTCCCTTCGCTATTCGCACACAGCCACTCACACACAAAACGCCTATCCCCCAGCAACAACGTCAACAACAGTGGCAGCAGAAAAAGAAAATCCAAGCACAACTTAACGAGCATAACATACACACTAGCATAGAAATGAGGCCACAAACATTCAGTCACATGTAGCAAATAAAACCATTCAACTCTGAATAAATTAAGCCGTGTGTGTGTGTGTGTGGTCCGTCTTTTCTCGTACGGGCTGTCCCATGCCCTGCTAGCAGCCACCGCCACCATGACGACGGAAGTCAAACCCATCCCGAGAAGTAGGCGACATCAACAGGCTTCACTAGAAACGGCCGTAGTGAACTACACAGCACACACACACACAAAATACACTTTTCAGTTGCTTTCCAAGAACTACCAAGTCTCGGATCGCCGCCCGGTTGCCAGCAAAAACGGTTCTTCACATGGGAGCCGGAAAGAAAAAACGGCTACACGAACGATACATACGATTCCGGGGACGGTGTTGCGCCTGCATTACCATTTCTATTGGCCGATGCCGAGTCCGGAGCTCATTTTAACGCTATCAACAGACGCGGGAAGCAACTTGCGTATCGTACCGTTACCATAGCAACATGCACAGCGTTCGACAGGATGCTGCATCAACCTACCCAACGCTGGCAACTGGTTGTGAAATGGCGAAACTAGCGCTTTGCCAGCAAAACAAGTGGGAGTTTGGCCAAATTTTGGCGTGTGCTGTTTTTCATCCACTCAAAATTAGCGAACAGCGGTCGGCCATTGCCATATTCGGTGCGATAAAAACCCGGTCAAGGATTGAGGGTGTGGTGTTATGGACTTATGGAAGCACACAGTGTGAAGCCCGAACTATGAGCTACTGGTAAGAAAACAATGCCACAGCGTTGAGCACTGCCACCACCAAACGAGCTGCAGCGTCCCCTTGTGCGTATGCATGTGTTCAGGTTTGAGGTTTAATGTACCCGGACTGGTCTCCGGACTTCCGTCCCTGGTGATTGAGGTGAGTACAGCTTCCAAACGGTGCTGCCAACGCACACGCAACCAAGCCCGTTAATTATGTCAACAGCCGCAATTAGCTGCAATTATCCAATAACTAATTTATAGATTTCCGAAGTCAACTCGCTCGACACGCTCAACCTGAACCCGATGACATGAGCCGCACCATGTCCACCTGCCTCGCGCTCAACCCCATCCACCACAGCGGAACAATGAAATGCAAAATAAAAATTCATCCAACGGTGGGAAAAGCAGAAAAAACACTCGCTGACGGCGGATCACCTTCGAAACGTCATTAAAATCAACCACCGACCAATTTCCGTACCCGCTTTCCGCCCAACAGCAGCAGCGTAACGCGAAAATGTCTGAAACATGATTTCCCATAAACCCATCGTACTATTAAATTTCACCCCATCCCAGTTACGGGTCACGGAAGCTCAGCCCAAAGAAGGCTTGCAACCCGCACTGCACTCAGGTTGTCCCGGTTTGCCGAAAAGTTCCGTGCCCCGTGTGCCGCACACACGACGATATGCTAACGAGCGGAAATTAACACACCGAGCAAGGAACGGAAGGGAGCGTACGAACAAAAAAAATCCCTCACATACACACACACATCCTGGAAATAACTGAAGCGGTACCCAAAGGCCGGAAAGTGTTTAATTGCTTTATTTACATTTTATGCTTTAACCACCGCCGGGCACGCTTTCCAAGAAGCGTGTGATTACAGGTTCGCACACGCCACCATGTGCAGCAATCCGCAATTTTGAGTTTGTTCCCATTTTTTGTTTCTATCCAAAAATTCAAATCCTCACCACTAGCAGCCTAATGATCAATCAACCTTTTCCTTTTTTCTCTCTCGTCCCAGCTGACATTTGCTTTATTATGGGGCCATCAAAATTGCTCTGGTTTGACAGATCCGGGAACGGAGATGGTGGGCTAGTCGACCGTTCCGCTCCATTCGCATTATTCAGCATGAGATGGATTACATTTTACCTTGCATAAACGCCCTTACCGATCGAAGATAAGATGATGTATCTGCCTTGTTCTGCTTCCCTGCAAGCTGCGGGTCCCATCTGTTGACGCACGGATAAACCAGCTCCCGTCAGCCGTACCTTCACACCATCATACCATCAATCAATCAATCGCGAGCCCGGTTCACATCACACTACAGCTCATGTCAACCGTACCGGGTTTGTCCGCAACATATCGATTGATGTCAAAACACGCGGAAATGTTTTCCTCCAATTAAATTCCCATTCTACCTTCGCTCGGAAAGTGGCATACATGAAACACCATGTCACCGGTTCAGGTGACGACTCGGAGACATTATTTCGAGCGCTGAGCGTCCGGCCTGGACGGCCATAACATGACACCTTCCGAACCCGTAATGGGAGATACCCATTTGGCTAAGAAGTTCTCACTACCTCGCATCCATTGCTTGGATTGTGCCTCAAAAACTGTCCACCAACCACCGAATACCGTTCCCTTGCTATTGTCGCAGCTAATGAGAAGATTATGGAGAGAAAATCCCTCTAGCCTAAGATGATAACAACGTACACACAAGCGGGATGCGTGCCTGGAGTTGCTTGTCGTGTGACAGCCGATGGACTAACGTCTTGAAGCGACCCACTCGACTCCACCGGTTGTGATGTGGCCTTTCAGCGGCCGTATGTGTCTTGTGCGATGTCAGTACTTTGTCCTGAAAATGGATCTTTCGTCTTCAAATGACACCACACCATTGTGTGGACAGTCTGTCTGTCAGCCAGCATCTACGAAGCGGATCGGGACATTCTGAGAACACTGTGTAGTTAAGAGAGAGAGAGAGAGAGAGTGTGTGTGAGAAAGAGCAAACCATTCCCCCCGTTGTGTAAACATCCGCCCTCCGCAAAGGGTAAGATAATGAAATGGGATTAATGGAAAACTGTCTACCCGATGTACCCGCTGTCCCGGGAGGTGATTAGGTCGACGTGTACCAGAGTGAACCCTCCTGCACACTCCCGGCACCACATTAAGTGTGGCCAACCGAACCAACTTTTTCCACGCGCCAAATGAAAACACACACACGACACGCACACACACAATCATCCGAAATTGGTAAGGCAAACTGGGAGAGCTTTCTTTGGACAACCGAGTTTCCCGAAATGGGGCGATTAGATGTTAGGCCTTTTTCCAGTCCCGCTTATATAGCTCGGCTTCAGTTTTTGAGGGTCGAGTCTGGATGGTTCTAATTCATCCAACTCTACCCAAGCTATAGCACGCCAATTGGAAACACGTGTCATTGCATGATTCTGCCAGATATCAGACGGTACACGAACCCAAGCCTTATGCTATCCGGTGGCTTACACATGTCCGCTCGCACCCAGTCTTCAATCACAAGCACACACCACATGCCAGCGCCACAGTGAATTGAAATCCGATTAATACGATCCCGAACCAACCAGCAGACGGTGGTCGAACGGTTGGAATCAACAGATGCCATTCCTTTAATTTAATTGCTAACCAAACAAAGTGCACCCAGCGAGGAGCTGCGTGACGTTACGATGGAACGGTGGTAGCCGAACAGATCATGAATAGATTTACCATTTACTCTCGCGCTGGTCTGCTGTACCTGGACAAGCTCGTGGAACGGTGTGGACAGCGAGGATAAGTGGGTTTCTTCCTCGCGCCCGGATCAATATCCGCTTACCAGATTTCTATTGCTGGAACGGTGGGACACACGGCTGACCACCAATCGATCCTTGGGGATTAGTATCACATTACAAAAGATACGCCATTAAAAGCTTCTACCGGACCCTATGTGTGGTCTCATTGAACGTTCTATCCGCTATCAGATTGTTTTTCGCGAGCAGGTGAGTGTCGGTGTCAAACAATAAAGTCAGATAAGATAACAGCTTTTTTCGTACAAAAAACTTATAAACGAAACATGTTGGTGAAGGTTGGATAAGTGATATTACATTATCTGATAAGTGAACTTTCGTCCGCGAAAAGTATGAACAACTCTCGCGGCCACACACACTAGGTGGATAGAAGACGTTCAACCTTCATTTGCAGAGCATTTTTCCCCCTACCGTTTCGAGTGCATCGGAGCATCGTAGCAGTGAAGCTCGTTTGCCGGCGAGCGAACAAAACTCTCCAAAAAGTAATTATACTTTTTTAACGCAGGTAGCGCACAACGCCAGCGCTTGTCACCACCGTTACGCCAGAGCAAACCGAACAAAACCCGGCATCCATTATGTCGATAGCGTCGCACAAAGGAATCACACGAACCTATGATCACGGATTTGTTTTTCCGTGCTGTGCCGGGACACGGTGTACCGGTGTGCCCTTTTTGCGGCAAGAAATATTCTCCGAACGTCTGTTACCTTGTCTCCTGCTCTACCTTCTCCTTTCTTCCTTCTTGCCACCTTGCATCCACCTTGGGCAAGAGCTCGGACTCGTCTCGAAATAAGTTTCATGCACATGTCCAGCATGTGCCAGCACCGGATGAAACCAGATTGCTGTGGATCCGTTCCCCAACGCCGGTGGTAGATGGTGGAAAACTTTGTTGTCTTCTCTTTGCCTCTTTGCTCTCTACCATCTCATTGTCCCTCCCTCGATGGACATTCCAAAACTGGTTGGCTTTCATCCGTTTGTAGACCCACCAGCAAATGCTGCCGGTGGAAGAAATATCGTCCCAACCGACCCGATACCCGACCCGAAACCATTCCAAAACCAACCATCGGGGATGGATTTGGGCTTGCGTTCAAGCCCTGGCGGACAACATTCGGAGCCGTCCAGTGCGCAGTGCAGAAGGGCAAGGACTATTGAAAGTGCGAGAGCGTAATCCACGGCAAAAAGGTAAATGGACTTTGGCGGGATTTTCTTGTTATTTCCATCCACCCCGGACGGCTCGTACTATGCCGCACTGGGCGAGGCGAGATTCGACTGCAATGACTTAGAAAACGAGCACCGACTGGTTGAACCAGCGACCGAAAAAGGATTCTGGTGGAAACAAATTGACAAAAAGAGTCGGCAAAGCAAAACAACGACCACAACTGCACGGCTACCAAATACCCGGATCATGTGACACCGATGTAAAACTTTAGCTTCTTGTCTTGGGGACACTATTCGGCGGTACCTTGCCGAACGGTACCAAGCTCTACTCTACCAAATCTGACCTGGCTAGCTAGATTCGTGGTGTGGCACATTACCGAACAAGGGGGCTAGGGGAAAGTTACGGCATCCTGTCCAACACGCTGACAGTTTGGATACATTCTGTACATTTCGCAGTAAACAACGCTCATTGAAGCCAGCAAAAGTCCACACCGGCCAAAAGCTGGAAAGCGAATTTAAACTTCAATTGATGTACATAATTTTTTCATCGATCCATCGTATCGAAACCCACCGAAGAAAGCTTCAAAAGTCGTGAAGAGGTTGATTGGTTTGTGCAACGGTGTCCCGTGTCAGGTCATGTTGCGTTTAACCCACCCAGCGCAATGCGAGTCACACTGCAAAACTGCAACGATACTACTCGCACATCGGACTGTCCGCAGCGATAAATGTTCATTAAAACTTTACCAACGCGTCGCCGATTTGCCCCGTATCCGATCCCCTTTCCTTAATCCGATAGCTACCGCTGCAGTTCCCACTCTCTAAACCGGGTTGACATATTCATTGAGCAGTAAAGTAAACGACGTTAAGGGAAGTTTTTCACCTTTCGACCGCGGTTGCCGGTGCGGTCGGTACCGCTGACACTGACACTCCGTCCGACCGAAGGACAAACTAACGCTTTCGATGAATTCGGAAAGTTGGGCTGCGTTTTCAAAGTGTGCACGGTTCGAAGAATGTGCAAAGTTCAATTAGAGCCATGTTTTGCTTTGGCCCGGAGTGCGAGTTTGATGAGCCCTTCTTTACGAGCCGGGTCATATGTTTTACGAACCCGGGACGATTTGCCGGGGACGTATTGGCCATAATTTCGCTTTATCATATCATAACACATAACACTTTAGACGACGGGAACCATATTGGAATCGGGTCCCATCGAGTACACGAGCGTACGTACGTGACGGTTTTCGGCATCAACACCGACGGCAATGTGGTTTGAAATGGATTTTTCAACTAAAAGTTGATAGTTTGCTGTTGACCGTTAGCTTGTTATGAAGATATTTACTAATTAGCTGTACGTAAGGGTGCGCTAAAGTACTGCTGTCGTAAAATTGCAACCATGGTATGTTTATGGACAGATGAAAGCATCTTGCGAAGTACTACAAGAAGTCCCATTTTTAGATTACTCTTAGTTCTGGCGTTCTGGCGAACACAAAATTCATTTCAAGCATAAAAAATCTCAATATAAACAATCTTCAACAATATATTTGTTAATACTGAATCACAGCCCATCGACTCATACTCCTAAATGTATGCAATTTGCATCGCAAAACCATCAATTGTAGGTATTCATGTTCCTCCAATGCTACTAAACACATAATGCAAACAAAAAAAACACCTCCAAACGCCTCATATTCAAACCAATTATGTTTATTCGGTTTCAAATCAAACACAAATATGTCTTAACATGCCTTAAAAAGCCAATCACGCATCAGCTGCAGTACATTGCTAAGCTGTACGGTAAATATTTGATCAAACCCTCTTAACGAAGGGAGCCTCCCAGCGCAGGATATCGGAATTAAAACAAAACAAAAGAAAAACCACATCGCAAGTTTCACCTGCACACTCTGCCCCACTTTCCACCGCCCCATATTTGTATTCAATTTATTTCCACCACCCTCAAACGCCCCGTTTGCCCGCGTTATTCAAATGATTAGCCAAAATGAAGGCAATACGATACGCCCTTGTGCCCTTGATCGTTTGCCCTGGTCCACCCGGTAGGCTGCAGGGCAGCCGGGCAAGCATCCGGAGGAACCGTCGAAAAGTACGGAAGCGATAATACAGCTATCAACGTGGCGACCCCCGACTGCAAGACATCTGGACGCCCAAGACCTAAACCTCTAAAAGCCACATTTTCGATGGTTCTGGAGGTTTTTTTTTTACGTTCCCCAGCCGGAGTTCTCCTTCTCACGTCGGGTGTTTTGTTTTCTTTACTCGTAAACGAATTTTCCAACCGTCCACCTATTCTGCCCGTTCCGTGCATCACCGTGCAGTCAAATTCTCTCGCCCCAAACTCCCACCGGGGCTTTTCACTGCTGACGGTTCCGGGGTTTGGGCTGTTTCTATTTCCTCGGGTTTATTTGTACAGTCAAGTGACCACTTCAAACAGTAAAATATTCCTCCAACCCTGGTACCCTCAACTACCTTCTCCCCCTCCTCACTACCCCCGATTCCGACCAGCCGATCGGCCGCGATGGTCGTTTGCGGTTCGTGTTTGCGGTGTGTTTTGAATAACCGACTCTTTAGTGGGGCTAATGTAGGAAGCAACCACCATGCAGCATTCGTGAAAATGCTCGTTAAAATGCTGGATGGTTTGCTGCCCCGATGCTTTGGTCACCGCCATTTGCCACCACACCAAAACAAAACACACAACCAGCTGGAAATGCCCTTTTTTCCACTACTTCACGCATTAAATAACCCGTAAGAAACCAACCAACTAGCGAGCCGCTCCAGTGAAGGCCTTGCCCCGGAGGGCAGCAACGAACGTAACGCTTTTCGGCACACAATCGGCCATTTTGAGTTGGTGCGAGTGGGAAAGAAATTATTGCATTCACTCTTCTTACCCTTTTCTCTGCTGCCAGGAAGCACATTAAAGTTAAAGGTACGGCACACAGTGTCGGTGAAAAACTAATTTTTTACCTCAATTTTCTTGAGTCGAAACTTTACTCTGCTCTGTTGCTCCGAGGTTTGCTCACAAATTTGTTTATTCTTTCACTGCTGCAAGCTTTTTTGCTGCTTCGACGTTCGGCTTGCACTACTACTCCACTCCTGCTAATGATAACGCTAAAAGATGACCTTCCACTGACCACTGCCGTTCGCAAAACAGAAACCAAAACAACAATATCGTCCATTTGTATTTGTGCGCACTGGCAAACCACCGTGCCGAGTTGTATGCAAAGCCCGGAATGGTGGGCAAAGCCCCGTAAGGAAAAGTGGCCTCTCGGTGTAAATGGCTCTGGGCAAAGGCAACCAACCGCGAACGGGACAGCAAAAGCGCTCGTCCTTGCACGTCCATCGCGACCATAAGCAACTGTTCACGGGCACTAAGCACTGTAACCGGTGCAAAATACCACCGTGGGAGGCAAACAAAGATAAGAAGCAGGTTAACAAAATGAACCTCCAACAACAACAACAAAAAAACCCGCACACACACCCAGACACACACACCCTGACACACAGCATGGCTAGGTGGTAAAGGGCTTTCAAACAAAAAACTTTCACTGCTTGTATTATTTATATTTATGTGCTCAAGCAGCATAAATAAAAGCTCGAGCTCTTTAGCTTCGGCTAAAGCTTCGCCAGCTGTAGCGCAAGTTCGGGGCACGGCGTTTCAACTCGACGCTTCAACGTGTCCGCCTTTCTTACTGGCGTTCTTTTGTTTCTTCGCTTCTGGTTGTGTTTTTCTCTGCATCTACGTTTGTTTTTTTTTGCCGGGTGCCTCTTTGAAGCACCATTACTTCAGCACTTTGGAGACCACAGTACTATGGGCGCGCGCTGGCCGAAAATAATGTTGTTTGAGGCGCAAGGCAGGTCTCTCTTCGCCACGTCAAAAGGGCTCTTTATGCGGAGGTGTGAGTTGCAAGAAAATGTTTTACGGAGCGGCAAGAAGTTGTTTTTAGCCGGATGAGCTAGGAGCGCCAAGACCAGGAGTTTTTGGAAGAAAACGACCAACTTGCAAACGACCAACCAGCCACAGAAACACCTATTTTGCTTTATTCGTTTTATTATGCATTTCAAGCGGTAAACAGCGAAAAGCAGAAGTGAGTGAACACGTAATGAGACAAAAAAGGTGAGACATTTGTGCGTGAACTGGTGGAATTTAAACGGTCAACAGACGCAACCTATTCATTAAAGATGATACAGAATTTAAACACAGTGAGGAACGTTTCTTGATTATTGATGAGATTAATCTTCTCAAAATATCTGCAACATATCTCGCTGGATAAAAGATTAGTAAATTTTTACACAAAATAAGCATTCTAGGCCTTCAAGATCAGTTACTACTTTGTCTTCGCTAAGACATGGTTTACTAAGATCCTGCGGTAATGGTTTTTAATAAACACAAACATATTATCGCTGCTGAGTTTGATGAGCCACTCTCTTGGAATGACCATGGCATGGAAAACGTAGTTCAAGGATTGATGTTGTGAGTTTTAGGAAAAAACTCCATCTTGTGCGTTCAAGAATGTTCTTCATCGTCTAGCAAGATCTTCTGATTATTGGATAATCAGAGCTACCTAACAATAAAGCCTTCCAGACGATGAAGGCCCGAGATTTTCGTATTAGTTTCAGTTTGATTTATCGAATTTTTACGACGAATAATGCTGCAATAATTGTTTAGTATATAAAAACAAAACATTCACTTTCTAGTACAGGATTTTCGATGATAAAATCGCAAAATTAACGTCGTTTCCTGAATAACCAATTATTTTGCTACTGCTCCCATAAATCGATTACGCATCATTCGAAAAAAGGCTTTTGAATTGCATACTTTGAGGCGCAATAATTGAAATAGGATTGGGGCTTTCATTCTTCTTGCTTCCTTCAATCTTATAAAGATTGTACCACATTGTTCAAGTACTAATAATCGTGCTCCGTACGAGCTTAAATCCATTGATTGGCGTAAATCAATTCACAGCAACGCCTCATATGTAATGCAAAGCAAACATATTAATTTGCAGCTACCCGACGATCCATCACAGTACCCAGCCAACACTGTCCCGATAATCCGTGTGCAACTATGATCGATGTCTCGATTACACAACAACCGTACACGCTGCAACTCTACCGCGTACCCGCGTAATGAAATGGTGCAACGCAATATTATTATGATAATAAATATAGAAACACAACGGGGCGAGAATTGTTTGCTCAATGCATTTGAGGTTACTGCACCGACAACGGCACCAGAATTCCATTGTACTTGGATGGTGAAAGGTGAAATTGCATCGCTTCGAAGTAAAACTCATTAGCAGAAATAAATTCACTGAAAACAAAATGCAAATCCACCCACCGGGCATTGCCGGCAATTACCGGGTGAAAATGGGGGGAAAAATCCACTACAACCCAACACCATAACCATGGAAGGCTAGTAGTGTAAGGCTTTATTTTTTTGTTCCTCCGCTTTCCCCTGCACTATCTATACCCTTCTCCATTCCGCCAGCTTGTGGGTTTGGGCGGTGGTAAAGCGAACGTTGTTTGATGTACGTAGGCACTGTGCACAAACTGTGCAAATGCAAATAAACACGGGCGGAAAATAAATATTATGTTACATCGGGGAGTGTCCTATAATTTAGACCTTTCGCTTACCTCAGCGAGATGCACCAGCTTGGTCCGGGCACAGTTTACCGATTGCAATTTCCTGCCCTGCCGCAGCCGAACTCACCGCCCACCGACGCCAGTAATGGGCCACTTGTTCATTTTCCTCTCCAGTCTATTAACCCTTTTTAGTTCTGCACGAGCTGATCACGGGGAATTTGTTGGGTTACCCTCGGGCTAAAAGCTTTGTTTTATCTTTGTACTCTTTTTTTTTCTCTCTCTCTTCCTGCTTTTTTGTACTGCAACAGCGGCCTACAGGCCGGTGACTCGCAGGTGGACACCGCAAATAGCCCACCCAATGATGCCCAATGAGCTTCGGCCTCGTGAGAGTGACGTGACATAATTGTGATTGTAATAAATTACTGTCACACGGTGCGGACCTACCGGGTATACCTGGCCGGCCGTGGCACCAAAGGGCGAGATGGAGTTGTTTGGTAATTAATTTGGCCACCAACAGCTACACCGCCCACCACGGCACGGCACTAGTGTACTCGGATGCACTAAATGATCTGCAAAAAGTGCCATTTGTTCACACGCACGAACACTCATGAAACTAATCTAGATGGCGTTCCCGGGACGTTCAGAGGCTCAACGAGCGAGTAGGCAGAGCGAATCGAGGATTGATCTAACACACAACATCCCACTGTACAGTGTCCATTAATGCTTGACCTCAACCCTTTTCCTCTTGACACCTTCCAGCACCTCCTCCAGTACCAGTGGTTCAATATTGGCACATGAGTGTGAACGACACCGATCCGGACCGAGGCCTGAGAGTGCCGTCAGCTGGATGATTTTAATTAAATGTAAAATCACTGAACGGTAGCTGACAGAACTGGCCGGCCACGTGCGGGTAAATGAGCGAGTGTTTATTAACTGTCATTTGTACCGCAGTATTTCACCGCTCATCGGTGGAAAATGATGATCGAGCGCCGTACAACAGAGTGATGCACAACTTTTCACGCAGGGCACACAACATGCAGATGCATTAGAAAGTTCCCCCCCGGCGTTTTATTGTCCGTAGGTAGAATGGAATATTTTCTGCAAACAATCGCAGTGTTACGAGAGTTTGTGATGAGACTATTATGCGCTCATAAACAGTGTATGTTAGTTCTGCGGAAATTGTTTACAGACCGTGGTTCGTGCATTTGGTGCAAAAGTCAGCACATTTTACGGTGCTCGTTCATCAGTCGGCACAATCCGTACGAATGTATAATAACTCAAGTGTGACCACGTACACTGATAGTCTTTGAATTTACATCATTGAGGAGTTTTAGATACCACAGACAGTCTTCCACTAACGTCTTCCACTCCAACATCACGGCCTTTGTGGCGGAAAGATCAAAGCCATCTTCTCTTCTTCATAGTAACTCAGGCCTACCACGCCTTGTTAGGCCATAAGAAAGCACAAAACATACTTTACGAGCTAGAGTTTTGTCCTATTTCATACTCATACTCAGCTTCATTAACCCACCGGAGCATAGGAAGTGTTGAGCTAATTATTATAGAGGCGCTTCCATTGTCCTTAAACACATACATTGTCCTCTTTACACACGAGAAGCCAAAAATCCTTCTGGTCATCTGCCCCTCTAACGCGTTCGTAGACAGAGTCCTTGTCTTTGAGGCGTATGTGAGTAAAGGGACTACAAATGATCCATACAGTCCCAGCTTCGTTCATCGCCACAGGTTGTCAGGCAGAACCCTTGCGCATTACTCAACGATCAACTATGTTGTTTTCGGTGCCGACTTTTGACCCCAGATAGATGAACTTTTGAACGACTTTAAAGGTGTAATCCCTTATCTGTACATCACTCCTGCGTTTATCTCCAATTCCAGGGCCAGAGCCACATGTTTAGTCCTTTGGTAAGCTTCTGCTACTTAAGAGAGCGTTACACCAATGACATCTAATATCATCAGTGTATGTAAAAATCTTCATTGACTCAAAGACAGAGATTAAAAAATCCAACCACCTTGACATGTAATGTTAGTTATTGTCATTCTTACAAGCTTGGTAACAAGGCCTGGATTCGCAATAAGCTCATTGCGTTATACCTGAGGTATACTGACAAAGGCGGATTTTAAAATGCATGAAGAAGTAGTAGAATTGTAACTACTCTGCTATCTTCTCGGAGAATTAACTCTTGGTGATGATCAGTTTGGTCAGTGATTGACATTCCGATCTTGACAATCTTTTCGGATAGTTCACAGCCAATAGAACAAATCGATCATGTAGTATCAGGAACCAACAACTATATATGTTTGAAGTGATGTCAAATTGAAATGAAAAAAAAAAACGGATTATCTAACTGAGCTAAACAAATGCAAGACATATTCATGTTTTAGCTTGCTAACAATACCTTGCACAGTCGTCCAATAGATGTCAAGGTTATCACTATGCTCGATCAACATATTTTTCGAAAACATATTACAGATTTTTAAACACAAATTTTCCTCTTCCTTAAACGCTTTATTGCTGAACGCTGTTATCGGTTCACAGCCAGAACGCTTCATTCGTTTACCGTTGCATAATCGTTTAACTCCCGTTCGGTTGATGTACGAGCTTCACCTGTGGTCCGGTCGGGTCATCGGCAGGTGTGGGATTAGAGTTTACCTTGACAGCACATTTGATACTGTTTGGCCACCATACTGTCCCGGCCGGCCCGGCCCCAAATCCTTTACCAACAACAACCAACCCCCCTCAACCCTTCACAGCACACGGAAGAAGATAAGTGTATCAATAAATGGCATCTCGTCCAACTTTCGGTCACTGATTTTCGCACTCCCCTCCCGAAGGACCCGCAGGAATGGGGAGGCAGGAAGTGGAAGGTAGTTGTATTTTGTGGTTCAAATTTGCTGCAGCAAATTTCAGCACAAACTTTGGCACATAATGGAGAAATATGTAGCCAGCTTTACCCGAACCGATGGCTAAACCTTGGCCGAGGTTGCATGTGTTACGAGCGTTTTGAACTCGTTCAATCTTTTACACCGTGCCACCCTTCCGTCGGGCACGCTGCAACAATCAGCTTTTACTACCGACACTACCGGCAGCAGTAGCGCACATCATCGTCAACATTTACAGTGCCGCTTGCCGGGGCGACATTGGGCGGGCTGGGCTCACCCGGACCAGACCGTGCCACTCTATTCCACTCTATCCGAGCTGTAAGCAGTAACACATTCTGGGAACTTTTCTACCGAGCTTTCCTAGCGTCGACCAGCTGCATGGTCGAGCTTGCACTGTTTGTGTGTGTGTGTGTGCGTGTGTAGTCGGATGTATGTGTGCATATCTCGAAATTCCGTTCCGTAGACGACATGGCTGCCCCTGTTTCCTTTGTATTCCCAGCGCATAGTACGATCGTTTCGGTTTCGTCGGTCTGGCCATGTCGTGCCCTTTATCAAAACCAGTTGTATCACGCTGCCGCCTGTGTCCCCTTCTGCCGCTGGCCGGACGAGAAACGAGATGATTTGTAGCAACAGTTTCAGCATATAAATATGATCTTTATTCACTTTCTTAACCCCTTTGTCGTTTTGCTACCGCCGGGTCGCTTCGCCTTCAGTCGGGCCGCTCATCGTCACCGACAGGCGACCCACTTCGAGGTCCTTTACCGTCCGTACCATTGGAAGAAGGATGATTGCGTAACGGAATCTTTCTTTCTAAACTACCTCACCTCGATCCCATCAACCATACCCGACGAAGCGCAGTTGATGGAGACTGGCAATGGCATGGTAACTCTGGAAGCGTTCACATTACAGTTCCAGCTAGACGTTCGATTGAATAGCAATTACGTGCGTGTAATCTTCTTTGGAAGTAGACAAGAATATGCAAAGTCTTCGTAATTCAACTGTAATGAATTTATTCTATGATACAACGGAATCGCTTTACATGTTCGGAGAGCAAAGAATAATACAGATGAGAGTGCTGGACGGATTAGGATAACTGTTAGGAAACCTCAAGCTTATTTAACCCATCGCTGGAAGCACAAAGTAAGTGTGTTGCCGACACTGCGGTGCTGGGGTAATTTGATTAACCTCTGGTGAGAAAAACTTAGTTTTCCTTTACCGGCTGGAAAAACTGCTCGCAAGAATCAAGAATGCATGCTGTGTTCGATCTTTTAACTCTCCGTGGAGCTACGATGGCGTAAAAGATGATCGTTGCGTATAAAAATCACGATCCCATCTCAACTTTAACTAATACTCTTCCCACCTGACACACTCACTCACACACTACCTCACATATTATGCATGCAAACTTCATATTAACCTTGCCGTTTTTTCGTTCGTCTTCTCCGTATCCTGTTACTCAAAAATCAAACTTTCTCTACAGATCACGAACATGCTTTCGCTCGAAATCTCGCACTCGAAAGTTAATATTCCTTCCCCTGGAGCACCGAGCAGCAACACTAAAGGATAACTTTTGCCACGATATTCCTATCCACACACTCACACACACCTCGGGCCAGCGGTAACGGTTGCGTTGTGTTTCCCTTTTTTCGATCGTCGATATGCGTCGATAGCAGACGATATCCGCTTAGTAGGCGAAATTCAACAAGGATAAAAAAAACCCCCGGAGAAAACACACACCTTCCATCTTGTACCGTGTGCACGACACAGAATCTCCACAGCACTGTACCGCACTGTACGGGGAAAAAGTTTCTTACCAGAGCATTTAATTATTAATAGATTCCACATCGCAAACGATTCTTTCAACGCCTGGTACGGGCGACGACCCCCTGAAGGAAAAACCCGACACAAACTTCCGCCATTCAGTAGCACTTTCGTAACCATATCTGGAGGTTTTCCACGAGACGCAATCATGATGGTGACGCACCGAGCGAAAGAGAGAGCGAGAGAAGGCAGAGAAAGATTTTAAAATTCATTAGCAAAATCTGAACTGGTGGTGATCCGCTAGGTTCGCTGGGTTTCCGTTTCGATAGGCAGACAGCGGGGGACAGATTATCAAGTGGTGGCTGGATGATGGTGGTGATGGTGTTGCCGGAAGTTACTGGAATGATTTTCCAAGTTCCCGAATTTCCAGATAACGAAAAGGGGACGGTGTTTCCCGTGCGCTGGAGTGTGTACAACATTCCAGATGCACCACATGGCTGAACTAGCCGGCCCTTGGTACGGCGCTACCGACAGCCGATCATCGCCACCACCATCATCATCATCACCATCACGATGATCGCAAAAGTTCGCACGACTCAGCCGTAACCACTCGGAAGCGATTCATGCTCCAAACTCTTCCAATTGAAACCGAGAGGCTCATTTGCATTTATATTGAGCGAAAGCGATGCAACCGAATGTTAAATCGCACGAAACGGAATGGATGCGAACGCAAACCAATGCTTAAATGTTGGCATGTACATGCGTTTCGCTGGAACGGTTGAAGTTGCGAAACGCGAACCGAAGGTGAAGAAGCGCTGCCGAAAACTATTTTTCAACAAGTCGACAGTGTGGACTCAAAAAATAAGGAAAACGGAAACGTTTGAGATGTGCGGTAGAAGAACATTAAATTGAAAATGTATTGCTTGAAATGGGCAAATTATTGTGTAGATTTAATAAAACTTATCTTGTTTATTAAAAATCTAACCACACGAAGACAACATAAAGGAGGCGCCTGGTACTTCACAATTAATTGATTTATTGGGGATTTTTTATTTTATCACAGCCTACTCGCGTTTGTTATTGACAAAACCGCTTCGCCGAATACATTCTGAACATAACACATCAAAAACAGAAGAATTAAATAGCTTCCAGAAAAATCTTGACACATACTAAGTGACCACAAATGACTTATTTGAATTACGTGAACGAATACGGTACAGGTAATCGGATTTAATTGGCAGTTTACCGGGAACGAAAGCGATAAAACAGCGATTGTGGTAAAAATAACCAACTCCATTTTTAAACGAATTTATCGACAACGGATTCACAAAAGTCGACTCCATGCGATCGGCTTGAAAATGATTTTAATGAACGAAGCTTCACACGTTCTTCATAATTTGGTAGCTTTCGTGTTATGCATAACAAGACTATTATTAAATACATAACCAAATGCATCCGTACCTGTACCCCTTTATCTCACAATCGAAACGACTGCTTTAAATATACACTGCTAGCACCATTCGGCGACAGAAGAAAGCCGTTTCTCCACCCAAATAACAACCCACTTCTGCCGTTCCGTTGGCTTTCCCCCATCCTTCCGATAATGAAATTCCGTTGCCTGTTGAAACTCGATGCGTTTGTTTACTGCAGCCACCTGCAAAAGCAGATCCCCCAATCCATCGAAACCCCAACGCATTCGACACACGTAAGTACTATGACCGAGTTACGACAGCTGAAAGTTGAATGAATTCTCTCCCGGCGACGGCGCAAACTCAACACAACCGTAGGCAAGGGTTTGAGAAAGCAGCATACTACTTCAATTCGGGGTGCGAATGAACTGGCTCGTTGGGGAAAATGAAGCAACGTACAGAACGTTCATCGGTTGGGCAATGAACCAGTTCGAAAAAGACTATTTCGCAGGGTTGGATTGATAGATAGAAGGAACAAGCATATTGAATATGTTTACTTCAATTTTGTTTAATTTATTTATAGCATTAAAACAGCTCTTATAAAATAAATTTTAGGCTTTTGTTATACATTTCTAAATTTGCTTTCAAAAGTCTAGGGAATGTTCTCCATCTAAAATAAGCCTTAATGTATGTAGACACCACTTTTCAAAACGTAAGGCTTCTGGTATGAGGTTTCAGGGCTTTCCATAACCACAGTCTGTGCCTAGTTTCCGTACCGCAAAAGTACTAACTGAGCAAAACAGCAATTTTGCGAGCTCATTTACAGAAATGCTAACCCAGGAAACTAATAAAATCGGCATCGAAACCCCAACGCATTCGACACACGTAAGTACTATGACCGAGTTACGACAGCTGAAAGTTGAATGAATTCTCTCCCGGCGACGGCGCAAACTCAACATGACCGTAGGCAAGGGTTTGAGAAAGCAGCATACTACTTCAATTCGGGGTGCGAATGAACTGGCTCGTTGGGGAAAATGAAGCAACGTACAGAACGTTCATCGGTTGGGCAATGAACCAGTTCGAAAAAGACTATTTCGCAGGGTTGGATTGATAGATAGAAGGAACAAGCATATTGAATATGTTTACTTCAATTTTGTTTAATTTATTTATAGCATTAAAACAGCTCTTATAAAATAAATTTTAGGCTTTTGTTATACATTTCTAAATTTGCTTTCAAAAGTCTAGGGAATGTTCTCCATCTAAAATAAGCCTTAATGTATGTAGACACCACTTTTCAAAACGTAAGGCTTCTGGTATGAGGTTTCAGGGCTTTCCATAACCACAGTCTGTGCCTAGTTTCCGTACCGCAAAAGTACTAACTGAGCAAAACAGCAATTTTGCGAGCTCATTTACAGAAATGCTAACCCAGGAAACTAATAAAATCGGACATCATTTCACATCCACACGCGACCACGTAACCCGGGCGCCTCAATTATGGCTGTAACCGTGTACTTCACCTCAGCACATCCACTCTATGCAAAAGCGCCCCGATTAAACCCTCGAAACAGGGTAAACATACTCATTACCGGGCAGGGCTTAACCAGAAAGCACCAACAAAACAGAAGGAAACTGCATTCGACACAATCCGCACAACAAATCCCCGATGGCCGTACACGAATGTCTTCTGCTTTCGTCGCTCTTACCACCCGGTTCCTAGAGTCTCCTAGAATCCCCAATCATACCATTAGCTCCTTGTTGCATGCTATCTGAAATTGCTCATAATAACAGCCATTAATGTAGGGTCTGTCGTTCGGGTGGCTCACTCGAGAGGCCACCTTCTCATGGAGCGATTTATGACCTTCTGCCCTACGTCAACATTCGAGCAGCCCGACACACACCCTAATCCACCCACCATGCCCGAGAGCCCGAGAGTGAATAAAATTTCAATAATCTACGATCCCTGATCCCGAAAGCTCGTTCATTGAGAAAGTCCTGTCATTCCAACGACGCTCACCCTTAACTACCAGCGACCAAGACTTATGGTGTGGAGATTTTAGTGTTTGTGTGTGTGTTTTTTTATATGTATGCGTATAGTTGTCGGATCGTGGTGTTTTAACGCTCTTGGTCCATTTTGTAGATTAAGGAAGTTTTGTTTATCTGCTCACAACTACCAGCACACATCCACCAGGACTGGACTGGGTTAAAGGGGGTTTCCCGCTTAATGGTGCATGAAGCGAAATCCGTGCCCGTGCCATCATCGTCGTTATGCGAGGGTGATGTGATCCGCACACGCATCCGTATCTCCGGCGTCTTCTCGTTTACAAATTACTTTTTACAGTTCAACGGCAGTAACGGTCCGGCGAACGATCGGAATGGGGTTTGGGGTTTTCTTTTTTGCCACCTTCCATTCTTTCTAGTGCGAGATTTTATGACCAACCCGAAGGCACCGCTCGCCCACGACGCAATCCCTTACCATAACGATGGCAGATGGAGCTGATTAAACTAGTTGTGGGTTCATTTGGTTGCGATGATGAGAACGGGTTCCCTTTGGAGCGCGGAACTTACATACGGTGGCAAACACAACAACCAACAACCATGGCAAATCGTATGTGATTGAGTGTAAACGAAGCTCTCGAATTACACTCATAAAACGTTAATGATGGCTTCTCCTCTACGATCCAAGAGATCCGATGCTTGATGGATTAAAATCAACCATCCAGTGTGCTTCCTCTTCGAGCGAAGGGTGCGTCACACACACACACGGACACACATTGGTCTTTTTTCCCTTCGACAAAACATCCGTTCGAGCGTCGGAGAACCCGAGTTTTAAATCGGTCCTGCTCGATGCTCATCAATCATGAACGCACGTGATGAATAAATCTAATAAATCATGAAACGATCACACACTCCACCGGAACAACAACCATCTAATTAACTCCTTCGCATTCGCATCCCGTCAAGCATCGCTTTTCCCCATAGTCCAATTCCAAGATTTTTCTCCGAACGAAGGAAAAACGAAACCCCGATTCGCTCGATCATTCCCGACAAGCTTTCTTACTGTGGCAGAACCCACTCCGTACGATTGCGGACCGTACACTTCAAGCCAACGCAAACGCTCACCATCTCACTACCGACCCCATCAACACACCAGACACTTGGTAACTTGCCGCCTAACGAGCCTAATTACATATGCAAACAGAAACCATAACAATAATTGATAAGGGATTTGTGTTTGAGGTTCGCTTTGTCTGTTTTATTTGTTTCCGCTTCTGCTGCTGTGGTTGCCACCTCAAGCTCGCAAGTCTCCGCACATCCTTCTCCGATCGATGTGCGCGCACGTGTGAGTGGTTATGCGTGTGTGTGTACGGACATGGATAGAGAAAGGACTGACATTCGATATTTAAATTAGTTATAAATACCTTAATGCGAGAACACTTCACCTTTGGCGGAACTGATTCCGCTCAACGTTTCAACGTTGATCCCGTTGCGAACCAGGTCGTGTTGGTCCTGTTTTGCCCGCGACTGGGAATTTCCTTTCCCTGTATGTGTGTGTGTGTGTGTGTGTGTGTGTGTGTGTGTCCGGGATGTGTGTCATGTGTCTGGTCGAAAAGGGCTAATAGAGCCACAACGGCCGGGAGTTTCTTGATAACAAGCTGCCATCCTCCGTAAGCCCGCTCGAACTTCTTCCCCAATGCGGTGACCCACGCCAACTTCCTCATGCATACCGAAATGGAAAATGAATAGTCTGTGTAGGAGGGGGGCTGGGTGGCACGGAGACGACGACGCATTTGCATTTCATTCCTTTCTCTTCGTCGAGTACGGTTTGGTGGCAAACATTTGCTTAGCGCTACCATACCGGCATAGTAGTGCACACGTACGTAGTTCCTTTTCACTACCGAAACGCCACTGCCTGCCTGACTAGTGGACCTGACTTACGATCAGGCTCGGGACTGGTGCTCGTAATGAAGATATGCTCCTCCGGCGTAACGAGAGTCGAGCGAGATGCCTTCATATGCTTCGGTCCCCTTCTGCTGTCGGTTATTTTCTATTTTCAGGGATTATTGCTTAATCCTATGCATATTTTATCTATCATTACTGTCATTATTGTTCCTGCAACCGATTTTCCTTCGCTAGGCGTGTGTGTGTGTGTGTGTGGGTCGAGGTCGAGTAAATCTCGCTCGCCTGCTCTCCATATCAGTCTCGCTAGCCTGCTCTCTCTCTCTCTCTCTCTCTCCTACACACACGCAAGGTCTTCCATCTTCACAAGAGCTCGAAGAATAATTGCACAAGCATAAACATGCCAACATGTTTCACCGGGGCCACGACAGGTCCGATGACAATGGCAACGACCATCGGCAGTATCGCGCCACACAACCAACGATACCGCAAACGATGTTGATGATGTTGATATCGTGCCACTGGTGCCGCTGTTACCGTTGACGACTGTGGCTCAATTTTAGCACAACTCAGCGACCATAAGCTTCCGAAAGCGTTCCGTTCCCTCCCATCTTTCCCTTTTTTGCGCATCGGTATGTGTATCTGTGTGTGTGTGTGTGTCACTCCAAATAAATTATCTTCGCTATCATCTTGGCGATGACTGGTGACACCACGACGCTGGGAAACCCCCTAGCATGCCTCCCGTGAGGGTTGACGAAGCGCGCGAAACACCAAACGGAACGCGGCAAAGATTCATTGTCATTGACTTCATGCCGTGGCCGCCGGGTTTCCGAACAACGAACTTTTCACCCGCTAAAAAGACGTGAACGAACCTAGGGCGAGCTATAGACAAGGCGAATGAGGGCGAAAGCGAGTAGACAAAAAAAGGCTAAATTGTGGCTATAATTTACATTTATTAGAGTACATTATTGATATGGCTTGCAAATTAAGATACAATTCCATTAGCCATTCCGACACTTCCTGTTGCTGCGTACGGATGGATGGGCGCAGGATGGAAGCAACACGGGAGAAACCTGTACGCCAGTGGGAGTATCATTTGCTAAGATTTGAGATATGCGTTTGTGGGAAAACGTTGGGAAAAGATTTTTCAAGGACAAAAAATTGATTTACGTTTGAAGAATGTTTAACCAATTGGTGATAGAATAAAATAGACTATTTCAGAACGCCGAACGCCTCAAAGTATGCAATAACTTGTGTTGAGATCAGGTTTAATTATTTACAGCAGATGTGATAAGCGTCACATATGAAGTTATTCTAACTAAATCGTTAAACGAGGCTTGACGCCTGACGCTTGACGCCTGCAAAAGAATCAAAATCGACATCGTGCAAAATACACACAATTAATACAATTGCATACTTTCGGGCGTGCCTTCTCACTGTTCTGAATTTAATGAAAGACGTCAAATAACTTATCGTAAAACAGCAGAATACTCAATTGTGACAATATTTCCCAACAGCTTTGTAATAATAGTGAAAAAAAATTTAAACTAGAATAAAAGCTACAAAAACTTATATTTAACAGCCTGTAGTAGGCGAAAACAAACCAATAAAAAAGTAACTTTTTCACAGCGAAAACCAACAACTGCTTGACACCAAAAGTGTTCTGCCCCGGTCACGTAATTACACTGCAGTGATTTGAACGTGCCCATGCCGTGTACCATCATCGCGCTAAGCTGCTAGAACTCATTAGAATGCATGTATTCGCCACTAAAGCAGTTGCGCATTCGAAATGAGATTTGCCTAATGCAATCCACGCCCATCCCTATCGCAGCAAAACACCACCGCACCGTCATTCCGTTCCGTTTTATCGCTTAGCCTTTTAAAAACAATTAATTTCAACATTCTGCAATGGTGCTCCCGGTTGATATTAAATTAAGTTTCACTTTAATTGAGACAAAGTGTGCTGATGTCTGTGCGCGCAGTCAGAACACAAACAGCTTTCTTCTAACGCTGACTGCTTAAAGAAGTTTGGCCGAAGCGAAAGAAAAAAAAAACACCAAAATAAAAGGGGCAAGATCAACGAAACAAAATCGCGCACAACGCAGCCGGGGCAACACTCGACACGGGGTGGGATATTTGCCAACGCATAGTGTACGCGCTGCTTAAAAATGATAAATGAAACGAAGTAAAATTACAACCTTCGAAACTTCCACCCTGAGGAGCTGAAAATCATGAATAACCCGAACCGGGACGGTGGAAAATTGTGCACTCAACACTAGTTTCTTTCAGTTCCGGATTCCGGGTGCGACGAGCACCCGTTTCGACGGCCAACCGAGTCCTGCGAGTCCTGCGAGCAAGAAAAATGAGCCACTATTAGCTGGAGGAATAAACTTTCTGTACGCTTTCCGTGAGGAAAGCAAGGATCGAGAAGGAGAACAAAAACACTAGCTGCCCGTTTCGCGTACGTGGGAAGAAGATTCTTTGCCCCAGTCCAGCCATTTGTCGATCAACAAGCAACAGTCAACAACCGGGGCTAAATTTTCCAAAGTTAAACGACCGTGTAACGGAAGACCGGCTGACGTGAAGTGAACTAATTGTGCCCGGCGTTTTGGCGTCTTCGAAAAACGGATGCCTCTGCCGATGGCTGACGAGACGGTCTCATCCCCAGCATCGCAACAAATGCCGCACAACCGTCAAGCGCATCGTGTCCTTTGAATTTGAAACTTCTGAAGGACGTTGATTAAAAAGGGACAACCGTACAACTACGGGCCGAACTTATGATTTATGCTTCCCACGGGTTCGTTCACTTTTATCTTGCCTGGGCACGGGGCCGGTACACGGTACAGGGCGAGGTCAAGCACTCTTGTCCACGTACCACACGCGTCACACCAAAGAAAGGATGTGTACTTGACCGGCAACCAAAATCCGGGCCCGCTGTAATGCCCATGCTTCTTCCGCCTTGGCATTCACGAGCTCCACTTCACGAGCAAATCTGAAACCCGCCCGAAAGATTCCTCCCGTGTCGTAAATTTCGATAAAACCTTCCGAAATTATCATACGAATAGCGTGCTCTTTGCATCCCGAGGTACGAAGTCGACCGCAAGAAAACCTGAAGCGTCGTCCGTAAGCGCCCGCAAACCACAAAGACCCAGGTATCAGGCTTCTTGATGCGGCAAATGCTACTCTCGTTAGCATCCCCGAGCTTTCCCAGAACGTCCCGCGTAAATGGGTCCGAAGACGGCTTCAAGGTTTTGAAGCCAGCCAGCCACCTACCAGGCCAGCGAAAGGTACGTGTGTTGATGAATGTAATAAATTTCCTGAATTTCAAATACCCGGGATTAGTGGCAATGGGAAAAACCCTCTTCAAAAGTTGAACTATTTTCTACCGATGCCGTTGCCAGAAAATGACACTCCTCTTTGGAAAACTCCTGCCACCTGCCTTTCACTCCTACTCTCAGCTACCTTTCCTACCTTTCTGCACACTCATTGACCGCACAAATCGATAAAATTCTTCCCTCTTTACGCCCAGCTCCCGGACAGGAGCAGGAGCACTCTCGGCATTGGTCGTTATCGGAAAACCCGGTCGCCAAAGATGACCGCGGTGGCAGCCAGGCGACGGCAGGCGACGGCATATTCTTTTCGACAATAATGTGCACTGTCGCGTCAAATAGCCATCGCAGTATCGTTCGTTCTTCATCGTCATCATAACCATCGTGCTCATCATCGTGCTCCCTGCTCGTTATAAGCGGCTGCACTCAGTCAGCCGGTCAGTCGCTGCCAGCTTCCGGTCCGGCCGGGGATGAAAATTGACGATACCGCACCGAACGAAACCGCAACCGGGGTGGTTGGCCGGATCATGGACCGGTGCTGGCGAAGCGGCTACATCGTAAAAAGAACGAAGTATGTGCAAGCACGCAGTCAAAGATGATTATATTGCGAGACGCATCGTACGGAGCCGAATGACAAAGGCATTTTGCAATAACCCTGGCCCTGGTGGTTTGGAATCTGCTGCTTTCTTTTTGTTCTCC